>JABFPB010001531.1:0-24679 GCA_022817645.1 Ceratoteleas bidentatus | reverse complement strand
CAAAGATCATCGTTTAATATTTGCGATTACGTTTTTCAGTTTAATGTAATTTTATTTTAATTCTCTTTAAATGATATTAATGATCATTTCAAGATAATATTCAAATTAACTTAATGTGGAGAAATACAAGGGAAGATAGAAACAGTAATGAAAATAGTAATAATACTTTATTTGAGCAATAAAATGCACAATTGTAAACCCGCCTGTTAAACTTTTAAATGTCAAAAATGGCCTATTTGGCATACAAATTTGTCGCAGAACCAACTACAATAAAGTATAACGAAGTACAAATTCAACGTCATCTAAATTCACTTAATCGTTAACAACTCGTTTTTCAAAATCTTAGAACTATCAATTGTCGATGTCAATATAAAAACATTTAATTCGACGCGGAAACATTCTAGTTCGTATTTCCCATTCTAACGCAATTTTGCAATCATTAAACGTGTTCCAAAAATGAAAACAAAACATCATTCATTGTATGCAAGGAATGTTTCCATTTAACCCAGTAAATGTCGATTATTCTTCACTGAAATTTTAGAAACGTAAAATTTTCATTTTTAGAACCTCAAACTCTGTCTCTCGTGTTTTTCAGTCGTTAAATAAAAGGATTAGCGCAATTAATAGAAAACTGATACAAAAATTATATAAACTAATTAAAACTAACCACCTCAATCAAAACTTCTACATCTAAGACACCTAACATTTTCGCAATAAATATACACACATACAGTCCTATCTAACTTTAGACAAACTCAACAGTAAATGCTTTAATAAATAGGTCAATAAATAATCAAATAAATAATAAATAAATAATTAGCAATAAATAACCCTACAATATACAACTGTACAATCGTCAAAATATGGATCCTACGTAGGCCCATAGTGGAACTTAAATGTGCCATCAATCTGACAAAACCATGCGATAGATCAAAGAACAAATCAGTTTTGAAGTACTTTCCTAGATTTTCCTTAAAATGTAGAGTTCCTAGATTGTCTTAAAAATCAAGATTTCCTAGATTTCCCTAGAATTCAAGATTTCATAGATTTAAGTCGAGAACAAATCTAGACTTTTGATGGGAAAAAATAGTATTTCGTTTCATATTAATTTGTAGATCTATGTATATTTTATGTAAATTTGATATCAAAATGTATACAAACCATTTGCACAAATTAATCAGCGTAATCCTCACCCTAGTAAAAATGATAAATTCCCACTTTTACTACAGCTGTTACCTTGATATAAACTTTATATAAATCACCTATCAAATAAATTACTGAAACTTCAAAGGACCCAGATAGAGTAAATTTTACTTCCATTTCAGTAAATCGTAAATATCAAATCGAAAAAAATTCTTCAAAATCCTCATTTGTTCAAAGATCCCACACCTCCCAACTCCAATCTCCTCTAAAATTACCATAAAAGCTAGGAAATTTGAATAGACAATGTTTCTCCGCATCCGAAGCGGACCCGAACGCTGATACAATTGTTATTTCGGTAACGTTGCGTCACGGGCATTGCCTTTCGCTTTCGTGATTAAAGCGGTCTTCCGACGCGGTTCCGAGTCTTGCGAAAATAAATATCGCCCCGCGCAACCGAGATGACCGGCGGTGCCGCCAGGTCGTGGACCGACTCGCGCGAATCGCGGTCCGGCCCGAGTTCTAGGCGGTTTATAGGTGGCCAGTGAGTAATCGCGCGAGCAAACACGAATTCTATTAACGTTACACCACATGCGTCGATGGTGACTTGTTTTCGGTTCTCATTATCGGCGAATACAATTATTCATTGCTTTTTTTAACCCGCCGTATTTTCGCCGCGCCAGAAATAATTTCAACCGCGGTTATTGTATAATTATAAGTTACATCACGGTCCTATCCACTTTCCCGGAATCGGACGGGATTATGGACTCGCGAGGATACGTCAGTATCACCTGCGACCGGACGTAAGTTGGCTCGTAAGAATAGACGGTTTTGTCATCCTGTTTCGGGAGTTTGAGTAAGGGGAATACCCAGCAGTGAGAAATGTTTGAGACATCGTTAATTGTAATTGCAAAGTACAGGACGAGGAACTCATTTGTCAGTTTTCAAACAAATGCATTACGGTTTTGAAGTTAGAACTGGAACTTGGATTTTCTGAGAAAGAGTAAAAGAGAGATTTGGGAAAAGAAAGCATCCGTATGCTGAAACATACTTCTTGATCTATTTCCTGTTTCCTTTTTCTGGAAAGAGATTTACTTCTAGTAAAGTACTTTTCGCAAAGTACTTCTAGTAAAGTACTTTTCGCAAAGTACTTCTAGTAAAGTACTTTTGGTAAAGTACTTCTAGTAAAATACCTCTGAGAAATACTTCTAGCAAAGTACTTCTAGAAAAGTACTTCTAGTAAAGTACTTTAGGAAAAGTACTTTTGGGAAAGTACTTCCAATAGACTACTTCTAGAAAACCTATTTCCAGATTTCCAATTTTCCATTAATTTATGTCAGTGGAATTTTGTTCTATATTATGAAAGTCCTTCTACAATTCAATAGCATCTAAATGAACTTCCAAAGTAAGTGAAATCTACTTCCATTTCCAATAATAAAAATTCCAGCATGGATGTGCCTTTAGATACAATTCCTACCCAAAACAAACTTCTACTGAAAAGATGGAAAATTGAACAGAACCCCCATAGATCCAAATATTAACATCCATAACTACTTTTCACCAGGATTAATCCAATTTAAAAAAATGGACATTAGCTCTCTTCCCCAACAATTGTTCCAGCAAATCCAACTTAGCACTCCCTCAAATTGGTTACTATTTTGGTCTTTTCGAGTCCTTTTTCACAATTGAAAAATTGCCCCCTCCCCTCGAGATGTGTCTTGCAAAATATCGGCCAGTTTGAAGAGTGTCTAAACACTTTGTTCCTTTTTCCCTTTGAACGAAACAAAGCGACAACTTTGGCAATTGAACAGCGCCGCTCAGTAATTAAAGACGTGCCTCCAAGCGTGCAAATAGTCTTTGTATTTCAAAAGCACGCCCCAGTCGCGGACGAGCCTCCTCGTGTCGTCAATAGGATTGCGCTCGCTCGAACTCATAATGCTCCTTTCAACTCGAGCGGGAACTTTGACAGATGGTAGCACTGAAATGCTACTTTCTACCTCGCAGAGCATCATCGTCAAGTACGAGCCCGTGGCGCCGAGGGCCTCGCGAAGCTTCGCGTTCTCCTCGTCAATCAGCAGCTCCTCGAACGCAACCGCGAACTTCTGCAGGTCCAGATGAAATTTCGGCAGATGGCCGATTATCTGCAACAATATTAAATTAATATTAATTCATTCAATTGGTTTACTTGTAATCAATTAAATTTAATTACTATTAATTAATTTGATTGATATTGTTTTGTAATTATTATTTTAAAAAAATTAAATGACCATATACGAATGAAATTTATTATAAACAAATAATAAATTCAATTAATTTCCCAATTTTTCTTCTATTGACTGTATAATTGCATCAGTAAAAGTACAATGCAAAAAGCAAGAAATAATTATTACGTTGTTTGCTAATAATTGCGGTGTTACATAACTGAAAAAAATAAGGAAGGAAAAATAGTGGAGAGAAAGAACAAAAGACTCGGGACGATTTTGGAAACGGAGTACTAAGACGGGGAATTGAACTCTGATGTTTAACTTGGTCGCTGACTTTGGCGCTGTGTGTGGACACGTGTAGAAAGCTTGGAAAAATAAAATCGAGAGAGCGTTCTTCTGGATAAAGTTAAAAGACTACTAAAAAGTGCATTTGCCCGGCGTTTGTTTTATAAACACTTTCGCGAGAAATGTACATAGTTCGGTGAAAGAGCGGGGACTGGAGTGGAATTTGGCGGTTTTCTTTTCTTCGCCTTAATGGCTTAACGAGCCGGAGACGGTGCGCAGATAAATTTGGATCGGATTATAATTGGATTGGAGGATATTTTGTTGGTCTTCTGATGAAGGGTGATGGAAAAGTACATTCAACTGGTATCATCACACTGGATCAATAGTGATGGATAGTTCGTACTATAGAGAATTGCTAGCAGTCTGGTAAGAATGATTGATAGGTATTTTTATGAAAAAATGTCGGGAAATGTGGAATTGTGTTGTTATATTGTCTTAAATATTGGAAGCTGAAGTTGCAATATCTTGAAGAAGTTGTCTTGAAGAGTATCTAAGTGTGAGAGTTTACACTGTATGTAGTGTATTGTTGTAACATCGAGAAAGGGGTAGCTTGAAAAGTATGAGAGTATTTAAGAATCTATCGGGCTTCGATTAAAGTACAAAAATACGGTCTGTGGTTTAAAACTGGATGTGTGATGCGAAGAATGCAAGTTTGGATTCCTAAAATAAGTCTTTCAATCTATAACAAGATCTAAAACGTTTGTCATAGTGCTAATCTTAGAAAGAAAGATCACTCAAGTCCAAAACAAATTTCTTTTTAGCGATCATTCTAATTTGCAATTTCTAATAATACTATTTTAGTCATCTACCACGCTTGCCCAATTGTAAGAGTGCAACCTTTCCTATAAGGATGGATGGATAACGATGGAAAAATGACATTTTCACATTGACATTACTATAGGGAAATGACATTTTGCCTTCAATCCCACGAATTACTTCTTTGCATACGTCAAAAATTCAATTCCTGAAATTTTCTGTCTCTTGCAACCCCAGCATTATATAGTTTGCCATCTACTTGCATTCTACCTGAATGACTACATTTTCAACCCATATTTCACCTGGAATCAATCCCATTTTCATTAAGATGGTAATTTAAAATATCTTCAACAAGTTTTTATCAAATGTTAATAATTGCAACCAGAGATATTCTATGCCAAAGTTTTGCAACACAGTATATATAGAGATATGCTAGTCATGTATTTTAGTCAAATTTCATACCAAATATCTCAAGATCCACCTAGTGAATATTGATGACAATTTGTACAGTTTATGGAACCAGTTTAGAAAATGTTTAGTTAGTTTTTTATCAATATTGGTTTATGTAATATTTCTAAATAATAAAATATTGTTTAATGATTTTAATAAATTGAAAAACATTTTTTATGCACATCATGGAATAATTGTACACTTTCAATTTTAGAAACCCATTTTATTTTAGCAAATTCTAATGTTTAAGTATATTAAATAAAGCTAACCAATATTAAAAACATTAGTTTTCATACGCCCATCCATATGACCTCCTCAAGGATTCAACTTCCAAACTCCTCTCCCAACATTTCCTCTTCCTCTCATCCACAAACACCCAATTTGTCCCAACTTGATTAAATCTTCCTCCATACAATCAACCCAGCAGCCGAGAATAATCTAACCAAATCCAATAAAATCCATTTCGACTCTACAGATCAAATTGCGCTTGCCTCCATTTATATTTTGATTTAAAATGTCCAAATTGGTTTAAACTAGAATCTCTCGTTATCCAAAATGGCTCCAGTAATGAATTGGATCTAATTTCAGTATTCCAATTTGAACATGTCTTCCCCAAATTTTACCATCTTCTAGAAAGTTGGAAATACCATAAACTGGAAGAACTGTCATATTTGCAATTAGACTATCTCTGCCCTAAATTGACATTTTAAATCCTGAGGTTTGAATTCGAATTTTACAATTTGAAGAAATCCACCCTAAATTGAAACTTTCTCATTAACACTGTTTCATTTTAATTGGAATTTAAACCAATTCAACCATCATTTTCCAAATTTGATCTGATTCTCAGCTCATGGGTAAATCCTTCCCCAAATCCTAATGGTCCAAAAACCGTTCTCCAATCCCTAATCCCCTACCGTTTGCTGACCAGCATGCCTCAGCTTCCTGATGGTATTAGCGTCCTTCTTCCCCGGCACCCAGTTAGGAATATACTGATGATCGTGCACCCCGAACCGAACTCTATCATACAGGTACTCGTAATCCTGGTTCAGGAAATCATCCAACGCCAGCCGGTGCTGCAGTTTGATGCTCTCCAGGTAGCTCGCCATCTCGTCCTCGTTGTTGACCAGCACGCCCGCCTCGAGTTCCTCGGTGAAGCCGCACGGCAGGTGCCAAAACGGCACGCTCGCTTCCGGCAGCGGATTCGGCGCCACCGTCGCCGCGAGCGCCAGCACCAGCACGACACTCGGGACCGTCGTCATCGTCGAACGAACCTCGGGGTAGCTCGCACCGCGACAGCACGTTTAGCGGAAAATTGCTCGGCGCTGACTAACATTGTCAAACTATCGAGTTTCCTTCTTTATACGCTCGTTAGTGTAAACATTTGCGTAGTACGCAAGTAAGTTCGACGTCTTGTGTTTAATAACGCAGGCGGCGAATGTTTTGTCCGCGGATTTTCGGATAATCCCGCTTGCTCATTGACTCAAGATTTTTTCGGCTCGGACTCGCTTGCGTGCGCGTACATGTGTGCATTGAAAAATAATCAGATGAACAACACTGAACAGCGGAGAGTACGTCATGCGTCGCTTAAAGTACGATACTAGGCATTTTCCTAGTAGGGAGTACTAAGCCTTATTAGACGACAATTTATTTTTAACGCGTGAGAAAGGCTGTACATCTGCCAGTAATCATTTGCACCACTCATCATTTGCGCCAATGAGATATAGCTGTCTTGTCTGTTGTACTTTCGGTTAGAAATAAAAGAGAATATATATAATAATTTAAAAATTAACAACAGAGTCATGTGTTGTATTTCGTAGCCATCTGCAAAGTTATTGTCAAGTTGTTATTACAGTTATTACATTAAAATTAAATTTAAGACATTTTCTACACACTCCCGGTAAATCATAACCAACTTCTGTTCAAAATGATAGTAAACAGCCAAGAGATAATGTGGTTTCGGAAACGGAAGTACGAATGTTGAGTACGAAATAACGTTTATTGAAAATGCACATTTCTCTTTACTTATCACAATAGGCTGACTCGCTTTCGCGTCACCTCACATATATAAATTTAATTTATCTAAATCAGGAATACAATTATCGGACCGGCGATCCAGTCGGTCAGTTGCGTGGAATACATCCAGGCAAAATTATAAAACAATTTTGCTAAACGATGCACAATCGAATTCTCAATCTATAAGACATTAAACTCCTCTTTGCGAGGTCGGAAAAATGGTAATTTACAATGTTGATCTCAATCTTACTCTTAAATTCGGTACTATCGATACGCATTTAATGAATTAAATGGATTTGTACTAATTGCAAACGAGGTTGCTGATTGCATTACATAAAAGAAAATCTCTGATTCAATTAAGTACAAATTCTGATTCAAACAGTCTCTTTGATAGCGAGGTTTGGTCTCTTGCATGGCGAAATGGATCCCATGGTTCTGATCAGGTCCAGATCGTTGTAGACCTGCTTCTTGAAGATCTTGTCCTTGCACTTCTCGAACTCCAACAGCATTTCATCCAGGTTCTTGTTGGCGTCCAGCATGATGACTGGGGCTGGCAGTTTGAACAGGGTCCGATGGTACAGCCAGTCCTCGTGGATTTCGTGGATTTGCTTTAAATACTCGAGCGAAACGGAATCCTCTTCTTTACGCGCGCGAGCGCGCATTCTTTGGTATACTACTTCTGGCGATGTCCTTAGGTAAACTGAAAGGGAAAACGAAATCAATTTTTGTTCTTTTGGCAGCAAACAAAATTATTTCTTTTAAGTAAGGTTTTTAAGAAAATAGTAAGGTTTTTACCAATCAGATCAGTTTCAATGTGTGCACTGTTTATGCTCCACGCGTACCACTCTTCCAGGACCTTACTTTCGACGGGGGAAAGAACTTTGTTGCGTTTCATGTTCTCGATGAAACACCTGGCACTGTACACGGAACGTTCCATGACCTTGAACGACCTTGGGGTTGTAGCTGTGTGCAACTGCAACATCGTTAGTTGCACGTAGGATTGGAAGAGGAATGCGTTTTTACTTGGATCTTTGTACATCATATCCTGAAAAGTAAAGTAGTTTTGTTAGTTTTGTTCTATTGGAATTTTATGGACAAATTGCTGAATTAGTAGAAATTTGATAAGTGTAATTTTGTACCAGTAAATTGGCGCCACCAACATTCCTCCATAACTCCACCGGTTCTTGAATAATAGCTGTATTGTCAAATTGTTTAAAATGGTCCAGAAAAGTGGTTTTACCACTGCCTATGTTTCCTTCGATGCATACTGTAAAGGGTCGCACAGAGTGTTTGCAGGGTGAGTTTGCCATTTTTTCCAAAAGTCTAGTAAAATGTAATTGTCCTGTGAAAAATGAAATATTTTAGTGGATAGTTTGTTAACACTTACATTCAGAACTTAAAAATAGCCTTGTATTTCAAAGATTGTATTTTGTATAAGAGATACAAGGTTATTCCTTAATATTTCTATTAGCAACACAAAAGTGTTTATTATTTGGCTATGCAAAATGTTTTTCCCACATGTCAAAAAGAAATTATTTTGAAACATTATTAATTTAATTAAAAATTGCTATTGTGTAATTATATCATATCACATGGGTTACCTACCAGGTATTTTATACCATTTTACTATTGTTGTCACTGCCTAGAAACAATTATTGATAAAAATGGATTCTAATATGAATTATGATTCCTTATGAGGTGCATGAAATATACTCGACTCTCCCTTCATTTTCCATAACTTAATAATATTTCATCAATCAACACTTATCTTTAAAAACAAACAAATACGATACTTCAAACTGATAAGTTAAAAAACAAACACTGAATGATTATGTCAACATATTTCAAGTTGGCAATGTTATTAGTACGTAAGTAATGTGTTCAGTGAATACAGAAAATGGTTCAAAATTAAAATAAAAAATATAAATCAAATAAAACCCTTGCAAAATGTAACCTTAAAAGTTAACCTCTACCAACGGAACGCGACTGAAACCATGAAACGAAATGTTTCAACGAGTATGATTTTACCATAAATGTTGTACCCATTGTAGAAATACAATTACACGTTTGGGTAAACTCAATGTCAACTGTTATCCACCATAGCCAGTGGCATTTTAAATATAAGCAACAATTCACTCCGAGACCCAAACTATTGCGCGCTTTATTGAAATATACATGTTGACGTGTGTACGCTACTGCCAGGTATACAAGAAATCGTTAAATGGATTTAAATTTCCATCAGTATGTTTTGGAAAAAACTAGACTTTAAATTAAAAAACCGCGAAGAACAACCATTCATAAGCATTATTAACATTGAATCTACATATTTTGTTTATACAAAAATTAATTTAAACAAATTATTGTTAATAACAAAATGTTGATTATTTAAAAATTGTTAGATAAACACTCAATTTATTCAATTAAATTTATCAAATTCAATTTCTTTTTGATATAATAATGAAATAAATAACAGAGGACGCCGCAATTCAAATTGTTTACTTAAATAATAACAGAAAAATTTGTTCGTTCAATTAAACTTTTAAAAGTTCGATTTTTATTGGTAGCATATGTTTTTAAACATGATATTTACTGTTATTATGTCGATATTTACCAAATATAAGATGAATGCCTTTCCGCTACGTCAGATGAGTGGAAAATTCTGTCAAAAACTGAGAAGCCAACGGGCGGATGTAAATAACCACAAGCGAATCGTCAGCAACTCATTCCCGCTTATAATCTGTCGGAGGTAACAATTTGGCGCCAAATGTCTGTTTACGCCGGCTCCACTACTCGATGCGGTTTAAATACTCCGGCGTAGTCTTCCTGTTCATTCATGTTTTTACTGGATAAATGACGTTCGCGTACTCGGTCGG
Source organism: Ceratoteleas bidentatus (assembly GCA_022817645.1). Taxonomy (NCBI): domain Eukaryota; kingdom Metazoa; phylum Arthropoda; class Insecta; order Hymenoptera; family Scelionidae; genus Ceratoteleas; species Ceratoteleas bidentatus. The sequence goes on along the minus strand of JABFPB010001531.1, from coordinate 14,898 downwards.
TATTGCAGAGTTCAGTTAAATCAGGATTATTCACGAAAAGACATTAGAATTTATGTTGAATTCAAGGAAGTTGGTGTTTAATCGAAATAAAGTGGCAAAATTATAAGGAAATTTGTTTAAAAATGAGTGATTGATCGTGCAAATGATTGAGCGACCAATTCGAATCGGTATCTGTCCTTTTTCTGTTCAGTTGTAAGAAAGAGAGCGAAAAGTGTGACGTTGCAACGGTTGCAATAGGTTGATTTTTAAGACCATTTTTCGGCGATTTTTGAATGAAAAAGTGATTATTTTAATTGTGTAAGGATACGTAATGTCGCTATAAAAAGGGAGTTTTTTGTGTGATCAGTTTTATTTGTATATGTATTTGCATTTAATTGAAAGCAACTTTATTTTATTTTTCTGTTTCCTCATTGGTTTAGCTTGCCGAGATTTGAAAACATCGTTAACTTATGTCGAGTAATTAGCGAGTGGTTTAAACGAGTTTGGCATTACTGTAATTTTTATAATTGATGATTAATTCATATTAAATTATCAATATTTATAATAGAATTAAATATAAATTATTTGGTTTTGCAATATTATTTTTAGAGAGATATATTTGAAAAGACTTGCAAACAAAAACATTTTAATCCATAAAAAATTATGTCAGATCCTGAAAGATGCTGATAATCTTTGATAAAGTGGAGGAAAGATTTTTTACTCGTGTAAGAAATATTTAAAATAAAAATAAAATAAAAAAATTATAAAATTTTTTAATTATCAAATTTTCTGTAGTATTACCCACCTTGAGAGCACGAAATATTTACTAAATGTACGAAATATTTGTATAAAATATTTGCTAAATATTAAAATATTTAGTACATATCCTATACATATTTAGTAACTATTTATGTAATTGGGGCAATAATACTGCAGAATTTCCTGCAAAGAGAAACTAGTATATAAAATAAAATTCCCATACTCAAATGTAACAGTGACACATGAAGCGTGCATGCCGTTTTCGCAATCGTAGTAGATCAGTATTTAGCATAAGAACATTTTATTCCAGCATCCAACATAAAGATATTGCTAAACGTATAGTAAAAAGAAGTCTACAAATATAATATTATTTGTTAATAGAAAATATTCTAAAATTGTATATAAATAAGTAATATCACAATGGTTAATATTAACAGGCTACAAAAAAAACAGGTTCTGTTTGACATTAACATTATCCATTACCAGGGAATTACGTTTTCCCGGTAGTTTGAATACGATAAGAAGCGCGCTTCGTATCGTCTTCAAAACTAAAATGCTTAATATATAATAACTGTATTTTATGCGACTAATGCTTCACTTCTCAAAATGCTGTTGTGTGTACATAACTGTTGATGTTATACATTACAACCTTACGAAAACAAGAATCGAACGAACTAATACATATTCCTCAGTTTAAAGACATTCAATTGAATTGAATGATTATTCTGTCGCTAGGTGGAGTAGTATTTTCTCGTAAACAGTCAATTTCTGACCTGGAAGTATATAAGCACACAAAACCCGATAGATGATGTGCCCAGCTGAAAAGCGGCAATGCCCTGCTGAAAAGCGGCAAAATGAGCCCTGCTGAAAAGCGGCTAAAGTGAGCCCTGCTGAAAAGCGGCAACGAGCCCTGCTGAAAAGCGGCTAGATGTACCCTGCTGAAAAGCGGTAAGTATGCCCTGCTGAAAAGCGGCAAATTTTTTTTGTTTCATCAAATAATTATTTCAGCCTTAAAAATTAGCTACCCTTAAAACTACCTGTTAGGAAAAACTATTTATTCCATTCAATGTGTCATTAAACTAGGAATATAATCCCAAAGGTTCATTCATTTGTTCCAAACCCTTCTCGTTGAAATACACCAAAGACTTTCGGATCTCCTACTAGTTGATGATTGGTTGTTCGTCAATTCAATGTTGTTCTGCTGGTTTCTTTACCCATTGAACTAAATAGACCCAGATTTGGTCTACATTTGGACAATTCCCTGGCCCCAGATCTCGACCGTATTAAGTGCCAAATCCTGGTCAAAGTTTGGTCTATCACGTGGGGTAGTTTAAAAAGCCCAGATTTGGTCAATATTTGCCCCATGGACTTCGAGAACCATCTAACCTCGAAAAGTCACTTCTTCATAAAGTGACTTTTTATCCGCGAATGCCAGTTAAACGTTTCAGGGTTTCATTTCACGTGTTTTACACTGTTTTATAATATGATACGACTCGAATTCGAACTTTTTTAACGTCAAATTGACACAGATTACAAGAAAAGTTTGTAATATATACCTCCTTTACGTTTGGGCTAGATTGGACCAAATCTGGACCAACGTCGTGGGTCTACGGCGTGGGTCCAGATTTAGTCGGTAATAGGTGTCAAATGTAGACCAATATTTGGTTCACGTATATGATGCTTGTGTGGATCGAATTTGAGGCAAATCTAGACCCACACAAAGGCAGTTCAGAGCTGCTAGCTCCATGTTTGTCCAAAATTCGACCAAAGTCATCGCCTCCATGCAATGGGGCAAATCTGGACCTCCAGGCTTGGTTCAATGGGTAGAACAAATGAGTCAAAAACCTAGGTTCTGCCTCATTTTGTCTGAAATCTTAGAACCTCGTCTGATATATCTATCGTTCTGAGGTTCTAAATTCCACTTTTCCGTTTTTCGTTCCCTTGTGACAAAAATATCGTTTGCACCATGGCCGATGAAACCTCGTGTGCGATTACAAATCTCGCCTTCGGCTTGGTTGACACGTCTCGCCACGTGTTCTGCGACACGTGTGAATGATTATTTAATGTCAAAATGTTAGAGACCATTAAATGATTACCTCTATAATACTTTTTTTATCTTTCTCATAATTTTTTTTCAATGTGTTATCACCATTTGCGCTACAGCCATATTTTTTTGTTGACTGCAGATTGAGGAATTAAACAATAACGAATTCATTTTCAAGAATTCAAAATTTGACATTAAAAATATCGATTAACTAGAATTGAACAATATTCTGTTCTTGAATGGAATCGAAATTTAAAAAATTACTTCAAAAACTTTCCACAAAGGAATTCGTTTTTTTCATTCTCAATTCATTTCTGTTGCGATTACAATCCAACATTTCTTGATTTGGAATATACTCAATTTTAATCTCTGAAACAATGTGATTGAAGTTTTTCATCAAACTCTCAATCAACTTCATTGAATTCGTGAGATCATTTGCTAAGTTTTTGAAAACCTGTAGTTAACTGCGTTTATTACTTCATATTTTGGGGTTACTGCCCCATTTTTCTTTCTTATATTTTTCTTGCTTTTTTTCTTGTATTAGTTTGCTTCAACATAAACAGTGATTTGGCCATCAATTAACGAAGTTATGTTTACATTTTATAAAAATTAGTAATTGCCCGAGGCAATTCAGGTGGCGCCAATTAACCTTTAGAGGACGAGGTGTTTTTTTGCCGACTTTTTTTATTTAATATGATGATGGAACTTTTTAGTATTCATCAATGGGCTGATCAAGGAAAAATCTCACCCCCCTCCCCCCCTGTGAGCCAGTATATTGGCTTCCCGTCCACAACGGATTTGTGATTTTTAATCTATCAATTTATAAATTATTTACTATTTTGACAGCTGTCAGATGTCATAATCACTGTCAACATTTGAAATATTGATTTTTTTTAATGAAATCAAGCTTTGTATATAGGTTTTTGGGGTTGCTGAGTTCAATTTTCATGTAAAAAATGTTCAAATGTTGACAACATTAATGACGGCTGTCAGCTGTCAAAATGCACTTTTCTCATGGACTTTGCACTCAGTGATCCCAAATATTCATATAAGAACTTTGATTTTATAAAAACTCAAATTTTTAATGTTAACAGCAATAATGACAGCTGTCATCTGTCAAAAAACATTTTTGAGATGAATTTGTTATAATATTTGTTATATTTTAAAATTGTGAAGTGCTCTGATAGTCAAGTTAACATTAAATTGATATTTTAGAAGAATTAAAATAATATTATATTCTGTGTGATATAATTAATAAAATATTTGAAATTTTGACTCAGCGTTGACAAAAACATTGAAAACTATCTAAAGTTCATTTTTTTAATAACATTAATTTTCGTTTAAAGCCATTATACTGGCTTCCCATCCTCTGAAGGTTAATTACCTCAACAAAAAAAGTAATACAAATGTATTAAAAATGTACGAATCCATTTCCGAATTTCCGTTGACAAAAAGTTTCTTGGCAGTTACTTCGATGAATAATTTTCAACTACATTTTTGTAATTGAAATATTATGATACAATTTACTGAAACATTAAAAATCTTTATCAATGAATAATATTTTTAAAATACTTTATAAATTGTATGACTGCGAAATAAAATATTATTTTAATTCTTCTAAAATATCAATTTAATGTTAACTTGGCTATCAGAGCACTTCGCATTCTTAAAATACAACAAATATTATAATAATACAATATCCAATATAAAAATATCAAACACAATATTTAATAATAAATATTAAACATCATTTTTAAAAATATTTCTTAAAACTGTTTTCTTTTAATTAAATCGTATTTGTCACTGCCAGTGGTCCTTTCAAAGTGACATTCCCACAGCGACACGTCAAACCGCTTTGCGCGCGACTCGATCTCCGTCGCGTCGCGGCGCGCGTCTATCGGCGCGCACCGCTCGATACGCGGTTTGGGCGCACACGTGTTCCCGCGCGAACACTCGTCAAAAGCGCGCGCGAGCCTCGCACGCCAGTCGGCCGTGTCGCCTCGACACTCGCACATTTTCGGACGAGCCACCATGTAAGTAAGCACGGTGCGAACACGCGATTCCGCGGCGGTCCACTTATCAACCTCGCGGCGTTCCACTCGGCGGCGCAATGTAAAACGGCGCAATCGATGTCCGCGGCACAAACTGTTACGCTTATAAATAACGCCCGTCTCTGTTCTGTCAAGTGTTATGATGCACTTAATTATTAAACGTCGCGACCGGGTTCTTCGATGACAGGCCATTCGATCAGATGTCTAGTCGGAATCGGGAATTAGCGTCGCGAACTCGCGAAGATGAAAGAGGAGAGCAAAAGTGTACGGACGAGTCGATTTTACGTTCAGTTTTCGATTACTTTATATTATTGTTAGGAGATAAATAGACTTCTTTCAGTGATGCAATAAATGTAGATGAAGATTTCAAAATGTGTACTGTTCCTAAAAGTTTATTCGTAAAATACGAAGTGAAAGAGTTTTGAAGGTAACCCCGGAGTTTGAAGGCACTGATGTCAAAGTTAAAGGGATTCTTATCTTGGATTTCTGAAAAGAATGACTGGAGGAAAAATAGCCGATCGTTTCCATTAATTTTCGTCGATCGTGTTTTGGGTAAAGAAGTAACTTGTAATTTATAATTATAAGTAAATAATTTGTAATTAATCGTCCGACGTACGTAGTTTCAGTCTTCCGGAAGGATCGGATGATTCACGTTCATGGAAAAATGATGAAGTCACATCTGAATAGCAAATCGTCCAATGTGACACTTTTGGATAATTTCGTTGCACTTGTTGTGACTGCAGAAATGTGACGAGCTCAGCATGATTATCGATTCCAGGTTATTTTCAGTCGTTTTGGTAAAACTTTTATATAGACACCTTCAAGATTGATTGACGATGAATATCGTAAAGTGGGTTCAAAGTATTTTTGGCACAAAAATACCATCCTCATTAATGCCAACACACGTCTAAAATAAAGGATAAACTACTGGTGACGTGCCTCGCGACATAATTGTCATTTTGGAGAAACTCACACTGACATTAGCCATAACATTCAAACCAATGCAAACGTTTCAATCTATCCAGTGACTAATTGTCGAGTTTCGGTCGAAGGTGTGAAGTGAAAAAGGAAGTTTGCTCTGACCAAAAGAACGTCAATCTCCAAGTTTTATCTATTGACACATATCAAAACAAATGGACCAAATTCACTTGACAGGCCAATTGAAAGTGCACTCATTAAGTAGTCATTACTTTTTGATATGAATAACCGAAAAAGTGAATTCATTGCATCAAATGCACTGTCTGCAACATTGCAATTCCTTCGTTGCATAATTCGATTAACATACAGTTAACTGACAAAGTCGCTTTCCCAAGGAGTGCATTCAAACAATGACTCGCTTCATTATCCAGATAATGACAAATGATTAAGTAGGATTGGTGATTTTGAACTGTATTTCTAAGTCAATTTGAGAATTGTATTCCTGCGATTGTAAACAAAAGAAACATTGCTCAACTAAAATATCGTGATGAATTGAAAAAACCACGCTAATGAAGATTTGAACGAAAGTTGGAGCCATCAACTTTACCCCTTACCGACTGAGCTAATCTGACTTGTAATATCTATGATTTATGTAAAGAAATAAGTTCTGACTTGGTATACAATTGTTTAATTAATAATAACAACAATACAAATAAATTAATATATAACATACAAATAGATATAAAAACGTACATTTTCAGTCGCAATTTGCCATTTAACAAAATTCATTTTAATTTAGGTTCAATCATTGATACGTGCAGACCAAATCCCTGCAAAGAATTTTGAATAAAAATGAATAGAAAAGAATTGGATTTTCGACCAAATTCAACATTCGTTAGAATTGACTGGAATTCATTTTTCGTTTTTGAATGCTTCAAATAATTGAATGAATTCCATTTCAGGAATTCAAAGTAGATTTTTTCAAAATATCAATCTAACTGGAATTGAAAAGAATAGAAAAGAATTCGTTTTGTCAGTTTGAATCCAAATTTTGGGATTGAACGTAAACGAATTCTTTTTGAAGAATTCAAAATTGTTCGTGGGAAACATTAACAAATCCCTGGAATAGATTAAAATAGAATGGAATTGAAATTCAAATTATGAATTCGGAATCTTTCCACTGCGAAATTCATTATTTAATCATCCATTTTGTTCCTATTTCTTTCTATCGAAATTTTTTTGCAGGGATGTCAATCGTAATCTTCGAATTCAAAGGCATTTACCCGTGTATCAATTGCAGTTTTTCTTATCCTCATTCCTTTTTCTATCGTTTTTCATTTATTGGCACGTGCAATTGCACAGTCAGTCGGACTTTTCTTCGAGTGTTTGAAAGCATTAAAATCGTCGAGATAACGAGATCATCGCCTCGATAATCGTAAAGTGATACGAATGACACGAAGTTACGTAATGCCGAAAAGACTGCACGACAGGTGCATTACACAATCGCGTGACTGATAGGCCAAATTGATTGATAAACAAACAGAGCGATTTCCATCGCTCGGTTTTCCGCAGCAGGAAGTGAGCTCGAGGAATCAATCGGCACTCGTGTTGCAAACCCGAGTTATCTGCTGGCAAAGTGCATTCTGAGCAGCGGCGTGCTCAAGTTGCAAACAAAGCGCCGCACGCGGACAACAATCTGCCCGGCGCGTTATCGCGATCGATTGTTTTGTCGTGGCCGTTTTGATCACGCGTCTTCGCGCTGCGGCAGCGTGGCAGATCAAACGGAAACCGTATCAGATGGCAATTTATGCCCCGAATTAACGGCGGTCGGACGTAAGGTCGATATCATTGACCAGTTTTGCGTACACGCGCACCGGCGCGTCGCGAGACCATATGACATCACAAAAGTGTGTGACGTCATTGCAGTCCACAGGTGGTTATGAAAGGATTTCGGGGCCGCGCCCCGTTTGTGTCGGTTTTTCGATGGAAAGTCGGTTGGATTTAGGAGAAAAGTTATTTGAAGTTCCTAGAAGGAGAGCTTTAAATCCCTAGTAAAAAGAGAAATATATTCCCAATATATTCCGAATATATTCCCAATATATCGCAATAATTAGAAATATAATAATTAAAAATAATAATTAGAAATATATGCAAAAATTACAATATATTCCCAAAATTACAAAAAGTGGGAATTATTGGAAATATATTTGTTATACAAAATATATTGGGAAAATATGTTTCCTATATGGCCAATATATTCCTACTTTCATCAGTAGGATGAAATTGATATCAGTCACTAGTTACTAGGTTAGTGGCTTTTTATTTCACGTGAATAAAATAATAACTTGTATGAAAAACTTATAGTAATTTAACTTGTTCTACATGGGAGAATCTGTAAAGTGGAAATTAAGTGTAAGAATTATTTTAATTTGCTTAATTTTTGGAAGTAGATTTTGAGGTGACAAAGGTCATACTTTCAAAAGGTACCCGAAATAAGAAAATGATTATCAAATTTGTACACATGTCCATAATCTCCCACAAAAAAATCAGTAGATTAAAAAAAAAAATGATAGTAAAAACTTGAATTCCTGAACGGAAACATGGTCTAACATTTGAATATGAAATTTCATTTTCAATTACATGCCATTCTGTTCTACTCCAGTGACCTGTCGATCACTGGATTTTCACGAGCAATCTCAAAGTTAGAAAAAAAATCTTTTCTGATTAAATTTCAAGTTTAAAAGAAACGTTCGAATTCTTCCTCATTCGTTTCGATTCGGATTAAATCAACTTTGAAAACATTGAAAAAGTTTTAAAAGTGTCTGCAGACAATGGAAATATATTAATTTGTTCGAGTTTACACAAAATATAGCTTGAAAAAATTATATTCTCTTTGTCTTACTTATTTAGTTTTTAAACCGTCAGTGGGTGTGCGAAAAATAATTACGTCAGTGGGCGCGCGTTGGTAATTTCGAACGCATTCATTATCGGCTCGTAAAGTCGCAAAAAGTCTGCTTAATACATATAATTATTGTTAATGTGCACAAAATGCAGGAATCAATTAAAAGCGAATTTCTTGTGAATAAAGTAATTATCTCTGTTATCTTATAAATTATAAATTTGTACACTATTAAATAATACAGCGTTTGATTATATCACACTCGGAAAGTAATAAGAATAATGTATACAACAAATTATATCTCTCTTCACTCTGCAAACGGAAAGCCGTATAATAAAGCATTTACAAATGTGACTGGCGCCAATGGGCGCACAATGGTTTTTGAATAGCAAACTTTTCACTGACAATTGGAAGAATATACATTTCTTTTTATTTATGAATACTGATTTATGAATGGGAGATTTTGGAAAAAATAGTGTAAATGAAATGAATTTTAAATTCATTTTTTAGGGTCAAAGAAAGCAGAATAAATGTATGGACATTTTGTGAGAATAAATAAACATGAAATAGATTTTAAAAATATATAAACTGTGTAGTTATTGTGTGAGTAACGAAATAAACTGAACCCATTTTACGAATAAATACGAACGAAATAATATATTTGTCATGTAAATGCGTCTACTTTCTATTCACAACATTGAACTTATCTGGTAATTATTCCGCTTCGATATTCATGTTTCAATAACAATTTCCACAAAACTGGACTTCGATGACACAATTTTTCAATCGTTTTTCAATTACTGAAATGTGTTGTTGCAGTTAATGATTTCGCAGTTAAAAACATGTGTTGCGGATAGATAAGATTCCATTTTGCCGGCTTAATTATCGAGGAAATTCAACATTCTTTCATCACATTACCTATTCATCGTTAACGGCTATGCAAGAACAAAAATCAGAGCACGAAGTGCAAAGTTCGGGATCTTCTGGAAACAATAGACAAAGTGTTACAACAAGTTTGGAACGTCGATATCAATTCGACGTGGAATATGTAATCGAGAAAATGCGTTTTATTAATAATTCCGACGACGATTAGGCGAACAGAAATTGGAACATAGACCATTTCAGCAAATACCCTAAAAAGTCTTCGAGTTCAAAAAGTTTTGATTCCTTATCATTTCCCAAGAAAAATCGTCGATCAGATTTCACTCTAACCGAGTCTCGATCTTCGCGTCTCGACTTTGTATCATCTTCAACAACTAGGAAAAGTGACCTCATTGTCACGATTAAAAACGATTCGCTCAAACAATTTTTTTAATAAACGAAATTAATAAACTCCATCCCGACACAACTTACACAGCCCTGCAAACAATTTCGTATAGAACTGAATATAAAAGAATTGGATTTTTAGCCAAATTCCGCATTCATTAGAATTAACTGGAATTCGTTTTTCGTTTTTGAATGTTACAAATAATTGAATGAATTCCAATTCAGGAATTCAAAATAACCTTTTTCAAAATGCCAACCTAACCGGAATTGAAAAGAATAGAAGTGAATTCCTTTTTGAATCCAGATTTTAGAATTGGACAAACGAATTCTTTTTAAAGAATACAAAACTGGTCGTCCGAAACATTGATAAATAACCGGAATAGAATGGAATTGAATGGAACTGAAATTCAAATTATGAATTTGGAATCTTTCCATTGAGGAATTCATTATTTAATAATCAATTCTTTTCTATTCGTTTCTATCAAATAGTTTTTGCAGGGAGCCCTTATTTAAAACGAGGACAAAAATCGTGATGTAAATACCAACAACATATCTATCGGTACACACGCACGCACAGCCACACTTTTCCTATCAAATTGATATCGTTCGACGACAGAAATTGGCGCCGGTTCGGTCAAAGCCACTCGTTGTTCGGTTCTCGCCGCTCGTCGACGGCAAAGCTGTCGTTCCGTTCGAATCCTCATCTTTTTATTTCCGGTTACCCTTCGTGTCTGTTGTTATCGTAACCGAAAATTGCGTTTCGCGTGCGACTACGCCTAATCTTTCGTACACTGGATTAGACTGAGTAGCAAACGACCGTTTTATTTTTTAAGGATGCTTGGAATTTGCTGCAGTAGTGTTGTAGTGGCTTTGTTGCTTCTACTGTTCGTCATTTGTGCTGTAAGCGAGGCTGCGAGATATCGAGTCAAATTTATTGTTTTTATCCTTCTGTCACTGGTAGCGGCATCATGGTGTATACCGATTATGTTCCTGAGGATAGGTGACTGGAGAAATGCATTGTAAGTAATTCAGTTCAAACGACAAAATTACTAATATGTCCCAAAAATGTTTAAAAATAAAACAAAATTAAAATAATAAAAGAAAATAATAAAAAAAAAATTAATTTGTAACATTGCTTGAAGTTATATAAATGTAAAATTGGATGTTGTGGGTATTTATAGAAAAAGGAAGAATGAAATCTGAGAAATACTTCCATTTCCTCAAAAATGCGTTTGTTTACTTTAAAAACTGTCAGGTCAATGCCACCTACAATGACGGTCTTGTTTGACTCCGCGAATTATTCAAATTTCGCCAATCAGCTCCAGCTAATTGCTTGCCGCGGAAAATGCATTTCCATTTTGCATTGCAAAGCATCGTTAATTCATGAACAATCGCCTCGGCGATAAAAGCGTCCATGTTATCAAAAGAATCGTGCGACTTTAATAAAGTTCTTATATAACGAGCTAGTTAATTTTACAATTCTAGCAATTTGTAGCATTGAAATCTTATTTTTAAACTAAGGTTTCAATCGGGTTTCGTATATATGTTTCTATGTTTTTATTGAAGAGTGTTCTAATTTAATTGAGCTCCGTGAGTAAGTTTCGGTGATTATTAGAACATATTCACTTTTGGCCTGGATTCAATTTGTTCTAATGATTCATAAGTATTATCGGTCATAAATCAGTTTCAGTTAATTCGATTCTTCATCAATGAATCGATCAGTTTATTGAAATGAGAAACCAATATTTTGTTCAGTTTGTAAATTATTCAAATTGGAGAATTGTTTAAATGTATCTTCTACACTTAAACAATTCGCAATATTAAAAAATATTTTCCAATTCTCCGGGAAATATTTAACAAAGTGGATATTTCGTCGTGACACTTGAGGCATTTTTCTCAATTCTTAACATTTTTCAATTAAAATCCAACCTTCAATACCGTCACAATTCATTTCTTGATCTAATTTCGTCAAAGATCAATGATACAGCATTTAAGTTCCACTTAAGTCAACTTGTCAAAAACCGTGGCAGTAATTTAATAATGAACTATAAGAGACTGATAATAATACATTCCACAGAGAGAAAGCACCAATCAATATACCCCAGTGGTTCCATTAAACATGACTTAATCATTCAGAGGAATGCGCTCATTCAATAATGCAGCAGCAAAATACCCTGAGAAACCCTGCAAATTTTCCCAAGCAAACTTTTGCGCCGCATTAGTTCCCGATTCTTTCTTTTTCCTCAAATCCAAAACAAAAAGTTACAGCTTATCAATATTTGCAGGATTCCAGCGTGGGGAGCGCGTCAGATAGCGAAACTGCTGGGGATCAAATTCACAGTACGAGGCCTCGAAAACGTAGTCCAGGACACTGGCAGTGTGGTCCTCATCAATCACCAAAGTTCAATTGACTTATTTGGTGAGCGAGTCATCAAAATTGAGCCATTATCCGGGCGACATCTCGACTCGCCTCTGGAATCGCGGTTTCCTATCGCTGATACGGATTCTCGAGTTTCATTGTTGACGCCAATTAAATTTGCAAATCATTTCGCCGAACGCCCGTTATGTTACACCTTCGCGATTTCTCGATTGATTACAAGGCAGAGTCAATTCCACTGCACTGCCAAAATTAGAAGCGTTAATCTTTTCAACTGCGTCAAATGGACTCCTCTTACAGGGAACAATGTGCTGAGTCAGAAGCAAGAAGAATGCCGGACTTATGGTGAAGTTCAATTGAAGGTCAACGTTCCCTCAGATGAAAACAATCTGTGTATCTTTCTTGTGATACGCGATGTGTTTATTTGCCTCTGACGTAATTTCGTCCCAGCTTCAGTTTTGCTTATGATTCAGCACATTTGTAGTGCGAAATGCCCGGATTGGTCAATGGCTGATAAACTAATGAGAGTGATAACGTCAATTAATTTCAATGGGTATCTTGCAGTCCTAGCTGAACTATGGCCCGTGTTGGAAAGGTCCACGGTGATATCGAAAAAGGAGGTCCTTTACCTGGGACCTTTTGGATTGGCCTGCTGGCTGTGGGGAACGATTTTTATCAACCGCACGAACGTGAAAGAGGCGCAGGAGATTTTCAACAGCACCGCGGAAATCATCAAAAAAAGACAAGTAATGGATCACTTGCTTTGATATTGAAACGGTCAACGTAAAGCAATTCTCGAACTACATTCCAGGTCGTTGCGATTAGTCTTATCCTAAAATTGTTTCTAAACGAATAAAGTAATGCTAGTTAGTAATTAGACGATATGTATCATAGTTTCGTCTAGTAAGTAAAGCACTTACTGAGACGTGGACCAGTTTTGGTAAAGGTCTACAAATGGTAACTTGTCTTCCTCGCTGAACTTCCAGGCAAAACTGCTGCTGTTCCCTGAAGGCCACAGGCATTCTGGTAACAATTTGCTGCCATTCAAGAAAGGTGGCTTCCATGTAGCAGTCGCTTCGCAGATGCCAATTCAGCCTGTGGTGGTATCCAGATACTATTTCCTGAACGACAAGGCGAAGAAGTTCGACTCAGGTGATTTTCTGAAACAAAATGGCCTACATGCAAACAATGTTTCGTAGAAACGAATTGGGACAAGTAGTTCCAAAATTTCTCACTAGGATCGCATGCTTCTTCGGGTCCCAGTCGAAGTGAATTGATAATTAAATTATCAACTGAATAGATGAAAGTAAATTGTTCAAAAATTCCTTTTTGTTCAACTCCAAATTCTGTATTTAAACACAAATACGGATTCTTCTCTATTCTTTCCAATACCACTTACATCATTTTTATCGAGATCGTAACATCGTGAATACGTCTCAATGTGTCTTGATGTGTTTAAATATGCCTTCAATACAGAATATGTATGTTTCAATACTCTATTTTTAGCACGAATCCATTTCAATTCCATTCAATTCCATCAAAAGCTGTTTGTAGGGTAGCTTAGAAGGTATTGATTGCTATTTTCATTCGCAGGAATGAGTTACATAACGATACTCCCAGCAATTCCAACGAAGAGTTTGACGAAAGATGACATTCCCAAGCTGATGGAGAAGACGTACGAGGAGATGAACAAGGCTTTCATCAGCTCATCTAAGGAAGTACTCGTGAACCACTTGGTCCTCGGGTTCAACGACTGTCGAGCGCAAACATTACAAAACTTACAAAACTTACAAAAAAGCACATTATAAGACTGTTTACCGAAACAAGTAAGGGGAAACGAAGAAACAACGCGAACGCTACGTAGTCGATTCAACCAACAACGAAAGTCACTGGTTTCGAAATACCGTCCGCGAAAAGACATCGCCCGTGAACTGCGTCGCAATTTTCACGGCATTGCTTTTCGGCATGTAAATACTGGACGTCTCAGAATTGCGGGCGCATTTTTGCCCGCGTGTACATATGTGTAGAACAAAGTTCGGCGACTTGCATTCCATTGTCTCAAAGTCCACCTGAAAAGTAGCTGGTCAAATTTCTCGTCAGTAATTTCGGGGTTTTTCACGGGGATCTTGCACGTGCAGTTTTTTATGTGTATACAATGACTAAGATGTACGTAGTTCATATCGAATACTTCCATTGCGCGGAACCGGCGCAAAAACGACACTTCCAGTAAAAAAGAAAAGAATGCTTTGCGTCGCGCTGAAACGCGACTTTGGAGCAAAAACAGCTGTTTTATAAAATACTTACATGAGTGACAAAGCGATAAGCAATGCAGTGTCATCAAAGCTGTTTATTTTTACTAATGAATGTCTACGTGTACATAATCCACCGATGTGTACAGCCGCGTCTCGCTTATTCGACCTGCTAAGCGTAAACATTGCCTTCGGTCGAGTAAGTGAGATGGCACTGCAATGAAAGTCATTTTTTCGCAAATCTAGGATTTATCTAAGGACTTCCCATTGAACCAACCCTGGGGATCCAGATATACTCCATGACCTGGGGGCTAATGACTTGTTTGAATCTGGATCAATAATTGGCTAAGTAACTG
>JABFPB010001530.1:0-24682 GCA_022817645.1 Ceratoteleas bidentatus | reverse complement strand
CTTCGATCATGTTTGCCACATTAATTCCTGATAAGGCCCACAGGTCAGATATGGCATGCCACATTACATTTTCTACTAGGGACCGTAGAGTATGAATATTGTATTTCCCGGGCGTAGGTGGCGCATCGCGCGACGCAAATAAGCGGCATCGGAAACATTGATATGCAGGTGAGAAGCAGCGACGAGTGTCGCGGAGGTGAGTGAGTGCTCGTCGACGATGGGAACCATTAATGAGGTATGCAAACGGCGCGCGCGATTGATGCATCGCAAACGTCACACTTTCGGCCCGATACAATTTATACCGCCCGCGAAGACTTATGCTCGATTGCACAGTGAGAGAAAAACCTGGCAACCGTTACAAACACATGATTTATTTATTCATTCGTTCCCCAGGTTTTTTTGCAAATTTTTTTCAACTCTAAACAAATGTTTAGTTTTATATAAACTCTTGTTCCATGTAATTTTTTCATTGTACTTGAGTTTTCTTGCGTTTTCTCTGAAATTTAAGTAATATTCTCATGTTTCCGCGGGGAATCCGGCGGAAAATGGAAGAGGGGTTAAGCCGGATCTGTCGCGGTGTTCCCGCTGTTTGATCGGGAACGAAGAAATAGCGCGATTCGTCACCGCGCGATTTGTTTCCGCGAAATTCGTCGGATATAACAGCGGGATAGGCCGTTACGTCGAGACCCGATCATTGGCGCAATTCCTTGATTAAATCCCCGAGTTCCAGTCGAGTTCGTGTCAATGCAGCCTAATTAATTTTCAGCGACGATGAATTCAGGTCGACGACGAACAGGCGTGGTTCGACGTTTCCTTTGCTCGGAAACGTAAGAGACGGGAAAAGGCCTTTATTAATCATTCCCTTGCCTTTACGTTCGACGGTCTGTTATATTTTCGGAACGGATCCTGCAGGAAAATAGACCGGCGACGTGAAAATGGAGAAAACGATTAACGGGAACAATGCCCGGTCTTTTTCTGTCAACGTTGCATAGGAAATGCCGTACTTTCTACCTGTTAAGCGCGTCGCAAATTAGAAGCTGAATTGCGAATGGGTAATTTGGTACGTCAAATCACGTTCTGTTTTGTCGGCCGGAGCGAAGTGCGCTTATTTCGATTCTACAATTCGGAATCATAAACTCGGCTCCCTAGTTTCATAATACAGTATTTTCGAGCGTTTCGTGTGAACTCGGTGGGATTTAAATCGCATCGCGTAAACTGAATAATACGGATAGCATTACGAGCAATAAATGAAAAGTTTGTCGATACCTATTGTGCCAACAGTTTCGCGGCAGATTTGATTACACTTGTTTCGTTCCGTATGTTGACGGGCCAATGCGGCTGTTCGCAGCTGCAATCCATTCATGACTTATGCGCACCGCAAATATCAACAACTGATTGATTAAAAAGCCGTAAGGAGTGTGAATTTCCAACGCGAACATTAATTAGCGATGGATCGGAAGCCATGTTACAGAGTTCGTGAAAAGAGTCGCAATTTTTCGTATACTCGAGTTGTGCGTTTGTAAGGAAACTGTCGCAAGGAATTAATTACAAACAAATGTTTAAGGTCCCTTATTAAGTTTTAAGTTCCCTTATTAAGTTAAATTAATGAGAATTCGGTGAAACTTTATATCTGGTTTATTTCGAGTTTACTATTTGATTTGTCAGATTTCCAAGCATTTCGTCTGCTTAGAAACCGAAAATTTGGCAAATTAAATAATAACATTCTAAGAACATTCTTAAAGTTTTATTAAAGTCTCATTTTGTGTTAAGTTATTATTTATTTAAGTCATTATTTATAAGCAATGAACAATTATTGAAATGTTGTTGACAACATTTGAAAAACGCTTTCACACAACTCAATACGAACAGAAAAATGAAAATGACTATGAAACGTGGCAGTGTTTGCATGAATCATTAAAATTCCAAAATTACACGAATAAAAATTAAGAAAAAACATTTGTATTTTCATATTCAACTAATAGGAAATTCATATTTATTATAACAAGAAACAATCAAGCTAATACTATGAAGAAATAATAACACATTATTAAATTAATATGATCATATTTTCACTTGGCACCCTAAATATACGGTCCTTCATAGGGGAACTACCTTAAATTCTTTCCGACGTGATTCACGTAGTTAATATAATGAAATTAAATTAGCTACGTTGAAATTGATGTCAACGATGTTTTCTGCGCTTCTAGGTTATGTAATAAAAAGTTGTCAATAAGACATTTTTCTTTGCAAAAATGGTCACGAACTAGCCTGTTTATACTGCAGACTCAGTGTCGCGGAAAGTCGATTGGCGAAGTTCGTAAATCTGAATAAGAATTATGTACAGATGGTCTCCCGATGGGAGCGAACTTTTCACGAACGTAGGACCGCGGAAGTATAATCCGACCGAACCGGAAACTCGGTGGCGCGCTGTTTGTTTCGAATCGGAAAGCGCGGCTCGGAGACGCGGATTAAGAAAGAGGCTCGTATACATAAACAGACCGCGTCGACAAGAGTTGAAATTGGCTCTGGGACTTAAGTTCCGAGCTAATGCCGCAAGTTTGAGATGAAAACGTCGAGTGCACCAGGTGCGGCACCTTGGTCACTTTTTTCACGAAAATTTCGGGAGAAACGCACCACTAGCGAAGAAGTGACAACCTTACCGTGTTCTGCCCACTATTTTGCCACGCGGAGACCGGAAATAGCTTCAACTGAATTTCTTACCTGAAACAAGAAAAGTAAACGTTAGAGACTGTTCGGAAGCCTTTGAGTGGTGCTATTTACTTTTTGTTGTTGTGAAGAAGAGAGAATGGAGAGAAAATGGGGATAGAGGCAAAATTAAGTGCTCATTATGAGTGCTTAAGTAGTTTTGCTTACGACCTCTGTTTGTGTACAAGAAACAGTAAACAGAGGAACATAAACAGCACATTTTCGACTGTTTTTGTTTACCTCCACTGTTTGCTGTTGTTTTTGTTTGTTATCAAACGACTCTTCTTTGTTTACATTACACAAAACGTAAACAAAGTGAAAAGGAGGAGTCCTTTTGATGTTTGTCAACAAAAAACAAAACAAAACATTGTCCTTCAAACCCTTCCTGTCTTCCAAATCAAAAGGCGACGCGTTGACTTTGGAAAAATGGACTTTTCAACGAAATAACGGGGAAAGTGGCTCCGTCGTGGACGGTATGACTCGCGCCAAGGACCAACATGACAAATGCGAATTCGTCGTCGAGATAACGATTTAGAAAATGCGTCGTAGAAAGTTACATTGTAACTTAATCAACGTTTTCGCGGGCAAAATAGCGCTTTCGATATCCATAACGAAGCCAAACACAAACTATTATCGCGGATTAATGAAAGTTGGCTGACGAGAGAGCCGTTTAATAAATGACCGGCCGGATGGCGTGGTGTGTCGGTGTACATTTGTGCGCGCCGTCTTTTCATAAGCCAACTCGATTGCCGCGGTGTGGGTGAGTCGGGCGGGGTCGGTGGGAGGGGGGGGGGCGCTGCGGATTCAAAAGATGTCGCTTTTCAGCCACGGGAAAACGGTTTCAACAAATTCACCCGCGTCGCTCGAGTTTCCGCATTCATCGTGCCGGCTCCTTGCAAAATAGCGCGACGAAGACGAGTAAGATAATTACACAGTGAAATAACCCTCTCGCGCGCTTTGTGCGCGGCCCATTCAAAAATCCGTCGCGAATCTCTCAATAGGCTTTCGAAGGAAAACTAATTCATTTTTCAATCCGCGTTATTAATTACATTTCGCGAAAAATAATTCGCCGTCGACGTGGCCTTTCAGCGCGACCCAGGCGTACACAGCGTTCGCGTCCCCGAGTGCCAGAAATCGCATTAAACGGAACACGGCCGCTTATTGGACGACCGAAAAACGCTATTTTGCGAATAATGTAAACGCGAAACGCAATTCAACGACCTTAATTAGTCGGTCAGGTAATTCGTTTTGTTAGTTTCGTTTGCAACTTACTTAGATTAATTATCCACTTAGGTGGGGCCGAAATGCGAAATTACTTTTGGAATAAACAATTTTCAGTCGGCTAATGTAATTATTTGCTTAACCCCTTAATTTTAATTATCGTCGTTACAATTTCGAAAGCTACCATCAGAACGGAGCGACATTTTCCGGCGCCTCTACGTTAAAAAAAATTAATTCCCATTCTTTCCGGCGATTCTTTCCTCTGGGATACTTGACAAATGTTGCGTTTTCGTGTTTGTAACAACTGCGCGCAACTTTGGACGTAAGACAAGTTACGTCGGGTGTACGGGGCGAACGGGTATTTCGGACGAATTTGATGGACGGCTGCGAAATATATAACGCCGACGAAACGTGCGCAAATTGACGACACTTCTCGACAGCTGTAACTCCGTTTTCACGCGCGAGACCTGAGATAAAACTTAATGAGTCAACAAATAATGGCCCGACGATTATTCGTCCGTTGCCGCCGCTGCGTGTAAACTCAACGCAAACAACGCACTTATTCTTTTACGTCTACCAACAAAACTGCGCACGCAAATATTTGCCCTCGCATTTACTTCCGTTCCTCCCAAGGAAACGAACGTAAACGTAAACATTTACTGACAAATGCGTAAACATAAATATTTACCGTCGCATTTGCTTCTTCCGTTCGAAACATAAACACGCGTATGTAAAACCAGCGTTAACGCAAACAATTTTATCGTGCTCGAGCGTTATGTATGCGCGAAAAGATGAGCGTGTTTTTTTCGAAGACGCGCTCGGGAATTTATCGCCAATATCGCAAACCGTCGGAGGTTTGCGTTTTAAATTGATATACCAAGAACAGCTGACGACCGGTGATATTGCAGCGACCCGCCGAGAGCCACGAATATTTCGCTGCGACAATTTCTCATTACAGGTTTCGGCGGGGCTGGTTTACCGGGCGTTGTTACCGTTGATTCTGCGGTCGACATTGACTCGCAATATCCCGTGGCCCGATTTCCGGCTCACGCGGGAAGCGCCAAAGGTGCCCCAAGACAGGCACACCACTTTTCCGCACACTCGTTTCGTCCTTATTTGCCCGTCAACGCTTATTAAGTTTCACAAAGCCAGTTTTGCACAGGGTATGCCAAAGTATTTTGGCATACCCTGTGCATACCCTGAGATTTTTGATAGAAATTTGTTGGCCAAAATTTTGTGGTTGTGACCAAATTTTTGGTTATGTCAACCAAATTTTTGGTTATGTCAACCACAACAACAAAATTTGGTTGTTACATCCAAACGGTTTGGTTTGCTAAAAAATAACGAAACTTTTTGGTAGGGATAACCAACATTTGGTTGCTGGAACCAAACTTTTTTCTCCGTGTAGTCTCAATCTTGGAGTAGTCCCAGGACGGGTGTACCAGGAAAGTGTAGTATGATCACGGAATAGATTTTGTGTAGGTCCCATTGTATTGATAATCTCCGCATAACGACTATCTTTGGCGTGTCCCTTCCAACACTCGTTTTTATGTAAATCCCGGACGCATGTGTCGCAGGTGGATTTTGCGTCGGCGACGTTGTTGATCGAGACACCGAATCGATTGGATTATTTGTTACAGCCCGAAAACCAAACAGATGATACCGTTGATTGTTTGACTTTGAAACAAACTGGGTGTTTCATTTATATCGAGTTCCGAAAGGTTTGTTACATTTTGATAAAATAACAACAAGAGAAATCTGCGGTTTCGCCTGCCTTCTATCGAAATACCGTTTTCATTCCACTAAAGATCATCAGACATCGATACAAACAGTAATAAAATATCGTTTCACTTTCCGCGAAACCGTCAACAAAACGCTGATCAAATTCACATTCGCGGACGATTAGCTGTAAATTTATAACGTTTTGCCGATGAATAAATTTGACGATACCAATGTGCAACTTGGTAATTCTAGGACCTCAGTTTTGATTAGGCCAATGAGCGTGGTCGTAACTGACGTAAACGAAATCGAAGCGAATGAAAATTAAAACGCAGTTCGGCGTCGGATTGTCGCAGAAATCCGGGCGACGGATTATTTGCTGAATGTCATTTCCCCTTAAAGGAGATATAATTGAACGTAAAAAGCTGCCGTGGCCGCCGAAAGGAATGTAAAGGATATCGGCGTCGATCTGGTATCGCGAAATTCTACTCCGGATATCTATAAGGTAGCCCCATCGCTTTCAGAGGAATTCAATTAAGTTAAAAACTCGGCGCATCTCACAATTCAAGTGCTCCATTGAAATATATCGGGGATGCATTTACTAATTACCAATGCACTTCAAACTCGCCGATCGATTCATTTGGCGACTGCAAAATTATCGACCCCGTTGTCCGCATCACCAATTAACAACTCGACGTTCTTAAACTCGCGCGATTTGTTCCGTATCCTCATGCAAGTGGTTGTATGTCGCCGTCCTACCGGCTGCGCCATTCAACCACTCCCGACGTCATTTGTACATTTCCGCGGCCAGTGGTCTTTAACTGCGCCATATGTTAATCGAAATCTCACGAGCGTGTAACCCGCTTTGAATCCGAAACTTGGGCTCGAATTCGCAGCGACCTCTCGCGTCACGAAAACACGCCGATGCCGGGAAACTCGTCCACGCGATGCGCATGCAAATTGGATCGAGCGAACGCGAAAACAATTGCGCAATTTTTCGCGGTTCCGCGCAACGGGCGTTTCATGAACTAACCCACGTGACCGTGACAGTATGCACGCGTCCGTAGTTCGGATCGGAATTTGCTGTACGCTCGACAATGGGTGCCTTAAATTTCACCGAAACATCTCCTTTAATGCCCGCAGAGTTTCTTTACCTCTGACCTGCCATACAGCGAGGATTAGGGATCGGGCATTTGATCACACATTCTGTAGAATTCGTGAGTGCCGAAATTCGTCTGAGCGTGGTGTAGCGAGTTGACAATAGTTCCGAAGCATATAATGGTATTCGCATATAATGGACAGACCCACACGGAAACGCAGTCCGAGAACATCGCGTCTAAACAGTCGCGCTGACATTCGAGGGCGTTTAAAAAGCCGTTATTAAAGTCGGCGTGTGTCATTGGGCGGCAGTAATTGTCATTCGCACGCCGATACGCCGTCGGTCCGTCGACTTCGGATCGACCAATTAAGCCGCGTTTAATGTTATTGTGAAATCACGGGGCATTAACAGCGACTGCGTTTGAGCGACAATTTTATAGCCGTTTTCGTGCGGCGATAATTCGTACGCGTTGATTCGTTTATGCATCGCACATAATACTCGTTGATTATGACCCGATATCGACGACACGATAAGTCGCGAGCGATAATACGGGTGGGTTGTTCGGATATTCGGTGGCGGTCGACGGATAGCGCCAACAGTCGGAAATGGAATGAAAAACGCGTCGGTTCGTTCGGATGACGAATGTAGGAAAATTGGTCGGGAAATAGCTGCCTACCTCGTTATTTTCACATTCTTATTTTGTCAAATCAATTACCTTCGGCATACATTTAACCAACTGGATCGCGTACCTGACTATCCGTTTCACGAGATTTATGACGCAGATAGGTGATTTTACGATACATATAGTTGAATCAACTATCCATTTATTTGCAATCCAGGTCGTAGATTCAACGAAACATTTCTCTCCGAGTTATCTACATTCGGGAAATACTACGCTGGAACAAACGGAGATGCAATGTTGGACCTACATTTCGTTCACTGTTTACAACATGGGCATTGAACCCGAAGAACGCTTCAGTAAATCCTTTGCCTCCGTCCTCTCCGTTTGTTTTGATTCGAGATCGGCATACTATTTTCCAAGGGTATCAATAGTAAAACCTATAATTAGGGGACCAAAAACGTAGATGTCTCATCAAACAGCCGATGTAGCACCCACTGCTCGGCCTCTAGGATCCCTGGATTCCTCAGCTGCCATTCAATGGGTCTTAGATCTTGATTGATCGTTCCCGACCGGTAGCAGGCCGTAATTGGATCAACGCGATCACGATCGGTCAGTCGTAACTCGCGCGATTTTATAACTCGCTGGTCCGTAGACCGATCGCAGACGTTGAAAGCGAGTTTTCACCTTCAGGAATCGGCGAATCTCCCGGCGAAATCGTCGGTCCAGCGTTAACAACGCTCGATGACGCTGGTCGTTAGAATGCCCTCCAACTTCGGCATCGGACAAATGAAAAAGGTCGATCGCGACCGAGTGAGAGTTCTTCCTCCGACGACCCATTATAGGTAGTTCCCCGCGTGCACGTCACGCGAAACCGGTTCCAGGACGGTGCGCCCACCGTCGGATCCGGGTATATTCACTGCGACGCCTCGAGCACTCAAACTTCTTTCCCGCTGCTATCGGTACCGCTGTCGATTGAAGCTTCAACTTCCGCGAGCCGATCGGGACGTTAGGTGTATCGGGTCTCGACCTCTCATGCTCTTGTTCGGCCTGGATTATCTTTGAATAAGTGCCAAGGATCGTGCTGCTCGACATTCGGGTCTTCAGGTTCAGTGGTACCCGATTTATTTTCAGTCTCGTCGTTCTTTTGGAGATCGAAATTCTTTTTCATGGAACTTGGTGCCTGCTCCACTTGGGCGTAGTTTCAGGGTTGCCAGACGAAATCTGGATCCTTCCTTGTAAAATGCATGTTCCAGATGATCACTTAAACGGTGACGATGTAAAGTGAATATTTTAGGTGACCTCTGGAATGTTGATGATACAACATGTATGCCTGGAATAACCACTTAGGCGCTGGCGATGTAAAATGAGCGTTTTAGGTGACCACTTAAATGTTGATGATGCAAAATTAATATTCCAGATGACCGCTCGAACGTTGACGCGGACGAGTGACGTTTTTAGGTTAGCCGAGCGAGCGTCGACGGAGCCTGTCCCGCTTCTGCATGGTGCATCAGGAAATCTCAAAACTGCAGAATCATAAACTCAAATCCCAATGAATGTTTCAGTCGTCTTAACCATTTATCTAAATTAAACTATCAATGCATAAAGCGTAATAGCGGCAACTCGCAGCAGAAATTAGAAATTGCATTCATTTCATATTCATTTAGTCCGTGGAACATAGGCTGATCCTTGAACCAACTTTAATTCGTTAAGATAACTCTTGCTTTAGGAACGCCCGGATTATACAATGGCTGCACTCAGCTCATTACAAATGCAACAGACGCAAGGTCATTATCCTACATTGTTTCATGCGGGAAACAAAAATATCGCAGTCGCGGGACCATAAAAGTGCGCCCAGATGAGGTAAGAGTTATTAAGAAGAGAAACGTTTACGAGCCATTCAACCTCGAGCAGACGCCGAAGCAAGTGCCAGGAGCGTCGTCGCGGCGCGCGATGATGATTATTTAGGTATAGTCTGTTTAATCGTGCATAGCTCGACGGGTTCAGGTGCAGCGCCTGGTGAAATTGGGTTAATCGTTTGGCGCGCTAATCATGCCGCCACGTACACCTGCCGGAGAAACGCCGCGGCTTACTTACGGCCGCGACTGATTGAACGGGGCTCTATTTTTAGAGGGGCGACGCGAAAGCGCGCGAGCTCGTAACTCCCAGGGACGAAAGTTTCCCGCAAACCCGAGTGACTGCGCGCTTTTCTTCGCGTCCGGCATAATTGAAACGTCGAGACTTTAGCCCACGCGATGGCAGCGGACGATGTGTGCCGCAGTCACTGGGCTGTCAGCACTTCCTTCGGTTATTCTTGGTGTGGCTGCACGTGCTCATAAAGGTGTGTTGGATTCACGCTTCGCCGACTCGCGAGCGTGGGAAACGCCTCGGTAATGGGGTGGCGTCTTCGCCCGAAAATAAAAATTTGCGCCCGATCGCACCCTGGGAGTGGTTCCAGTGGCTGGGTGGATTAGGCATTATGGATTTTTTGATATGTCGCAATGAAGAGATTAGTTGGATGAATGGAGATTGGGTAGGGTAGGTGTGTCGGTTAGATAAAGCGGATTTGTTAGAGATGGTCAGAAGTTTGGGAGGTGGGAAGAAGGTGGATGGAGAAGTTATGCAGGGTTTCGCAGGGTCGGTTATGGAGAGGGTACAGTTGATTAGTTGGTGATTAGTTTAAAAGGTGGTAAGTGAAATATGACCCTAACTGGGATCTATTACAAATAGTATGATGATACCAAGGCCAATTATCTGGAGAGGAAGTAGTTAAACAAAGAACTGAGTTGTATCGAGAAGGTTAAGTGGCTAGCTGGTTCTGTACCAGAACAAATCTGTTGCCATTCGGATGCCATATCTTTGCAATCTCCCTGCCATCTTCTTGTCTCATGCTTAATCTGTTTATAAGATTGCCAAACTGATTACATATCCTTGCCATCTTCTTGCCATTTCCCAAACTGACTTTCTCTGGTAAGAGGGTGGCAACCTCTGAATCTATATGCTTACAGGATGGCTCATGATCACGATCATTCATTTTCAATTGTTTCAGTCTACCTTTAATTGTTTCACCTTCTTTCTTCTCAGAATCCATGACTTCTTCAACTTGTAAAACAAAAGTGCTGCCAACGAAACTGCCTCTATCTTCAACGAATTCACACACTTCGACCTCGACGAAGCAACCCAATCATAAAACCACACATCCTCCCCATTTCCCCAAGTAATTCAGCCACCGCGTAACCCTACGCCTCGAAATCCTGAAAACGCTCGTCGGCGTTCTTTAACACCCGATCGGCCTAATCCGCGAAACAAAATCCCGCGTGGCGTCGTCGTGTCTGACGCGATCGTCGGCGTGGTGTTTCGCTACGCCCGGGGATTCCGCGCGGTTTAATTCGTTTCGCCGTATTGAACTGTAACCCGACGCGCGCGGCCACTTTCTTCTAGGTGTCGCGCGGAAACGCGTCGCGCGTACGATACAACGTGGATTAAGTGAAACCAGGGGAGATGTATAAGTCCAATTTACTCGCGTGCTCATAAGCTTATTACGCGGAATGAAAAGCTTAGCTTTCCATTGAACGCGCTGGGGAGTATAATTGGGCCGCAAATTTTGGTTAATCCCCGATTCGTTAGGCGTCGTTGGCAAAACGTCCTTCCAGTCGGTTGCGTGGCTTTTTTCTAACGCCCCGCCAAGTCAAATCCTATTCCGATAGATTACGTCCATTCGGCCGCTCGGCAATTATGCGATGATATCGCGGTCGCTGCGCCCGATTCTCGCATTAAGATGATCGCCGCTATGTCGCGTTTTTTTCGTCCACCGGGCGGGATTGATTTGAGGGTAAACGGAAAAACGTGGAACGGACTAAAGATAATGAGTTGGGATGGAGATTGCAGAATAAAAGGAACGAAATCGTGTGGGTGGATCAGAATAAACGGCGCAAAAAATAGGAAACGGGGTGGCCGGATCCCGAGGGGAGATGTAAACGTAACGAAACATTGTATTTGCAACGGGATAGACGGAACGGAAGGAATGTAATAAAATAGATGGATCGAATGATGGTGCCGATGAACTATAACGTTATTTGTGGCGCTGGATAGAATGAAGTCTACGGAATGAAATGAGAAAAAGAATCATCGAAGGGAGATAAACAGGACGAAGTTATGGAAACGTGAGGTGAACAAAGTTTGCCGGAGGAATCGAGTCGGGACACGCAGAAACCAAAACAAAGTCATCCAAACAAACGAGAAACAAAATAAACACGCTGTTGTCATTAAGCAAACGGGGATGAAGCAATGTCATAAAAACAAATGGAAGTGGAATGTCATCAGAAGCAAATAAAAAGGGACGTCATCAAGCCCAAACAAATTAAACGGAAACAAAGCGCTGGAAACAAATCAAAGCCACCTAAAGGAGGGAAGTAAAAATGAATAATCCGACTGTTTCGAACGAGTTGGCTCTATCGGCAGACAGTTTTTCTGATCAGTCGACGCGTATCGAGAAGATATCTGACAAAATTGTACCGCTCGTAAAGTGAATAGGCGTCACGTAAAAACTTCTTTTAGCGGAATAAAGGAAATAGAAGCACATCGACAAGTCGATGATACAGACGTCGCGGATATAATTTACCGTACGCCGTCGAATCGATAGTTATGGTCGCAGCACGTGAATCACGGTGATTCGAGCGAAAAACCCGGATGAAATGTTTGCGGTATCAAGAGCAAACACCCGAAATGGAATGCTTGTTTTGCGTAGATGGCGCTGTAAGTCAATCATTCGATTAACGAGCGTTTCGATTCAGGTTAGAAGGAGTCGGGGCTGCAATCTCGTTTCGCTAAAACGCGACTTCGCGGGAAAAGGGAATTCCCGGTACGAGCGAGTTGCGAAGAAGTCATTGCGGGATTCGTCTGGCGTGTTTCGATCCCGGCGACGATAATAATGCTTATTTCGGGCGCACTTTTTGCCGTCGGTAATGCGATGAAAGTTTAAGTGGCGCTCCGACTCTCGCGATCGTTGCCACGCTTCGCCGGCCACTCCGCCGGCGAACAAACGAAACCGAATTATTATATAAATACGCGTTTCATTTTTTCGAACGCTCTGAGCGCAACCCCGCTTTTACTTACTTAGTGTTTCACCTTAATATTAAGTAACAACATTTCGCTTTTACCTTATTACGAAGTTTTAAGCTTGTAAATCGAGGCGGAAACTACTTTAAGAATAAGTTCCGCGGCAGTCTTATGTAGCAAACGGCCGGCGATATTGTTAAAAAATTCGCGCTGCAATCGCCGACGCGCAATCACGGGATTGTTGTTGCAGACAAATTTCTTTATCCTCCAAATACATTTCTTCGCCATTCAAGGCTCGGCCTTTTATTTCGCAAACTTCTGTTTTTGTCGCGCAGTGTTTATGGTGCCTTTCAATCGATTATTTTGTTTCAGCTTTTGATCTTGCAATTCTCCCTCCATTTTCGCCCGTTTTCAACTGGCAGTCTTCCCCTTTCTGCTCGTTATTATCTCGACCTTTGTTCCGTTTTCTCGACGTTAGTTTTGTTTTCGGCCTGGCGCTTTTTTAATATCCCACTTTCCTCTAATTCGAATTAATTAAAAACACGGAGCAAAGTGAAAAAAGACGTTGGAAATTACGAGACATTACCGAAACCGGGGTTTACTCATTCAAAGCCGGTATCAGCGCGGAACAATGAAACGCGCAACGCCAAGCTCCGAAATAAGGCCGAGGAGCAAAGCCGGGATAACGATCATTAAAAAATGCATCGAATTAAAAATGGAGCGCTGAGAAAAAGACGCACGATTCATATTTAACGACGCGACAATGGGCGCGGAAGTGGACAATGCGCGCGAGCCACGCCCAATTATTTCATATCGCGGATCCGCGTGTTTTAACGCAAACAATCCGAAAATTACCATCAACCATGTAAGCAAGCTCGCACACCGTCGTTCTGCCGTTTTTCCGGGGTTCGTTAAAACGCGACAAGTTTCTGTTAAACGCGGGATAATATTCGCGCTATTATTGCAGCTATACTCCGCGGTCATAAATTCGTTTTGCGCAAACTTTTTCGAAACTTTGCACATTTGTTGACTTAACTAACGAAACTTCGTCAAAATCGTGCGGTGTAATTCAACATTTTAGTGGTTGGCAAAATCTCGGAAGCAAAAAGAATTTCCGAAATATGTAACGTACATTTTAATGAATGCATGTGGTGAACTTTCATACTTTGAGGTTAAGTACCGGGTTTCTTATTACTTGAAATTATATCAAATTCATAAAAGTTCGCGATTGTAAAAAATTGTACTACATTTTCAACTCATTGCGAGTTATATTTTAAAGATAAGTTATCTGCAAGGAAAAAATTGAGCGATACCGCTATTTCCACAACCCGCAATACAGTGCGCGCAAAAATAGTCGCGCGAAAAAACTAGCGGTCCTAAAAAATGAAAAAACGGACTTCGCAGCGTCCATTTGTCGACAATTTAAAACCCGTTAAAACGCTCGAAAATAATGTCCGGCGAACTTTAATTTCATTCCGTCGTTACCGCGCGCTACATTAACGTCCACTCAGTGGCATTAGAAATTGTATTGGCAACTCTTGCGCGTCGGATAAACTGCTAAATTGAGTGCACGGGGTGTCTTCATTTTTCAAACGGCCGCGCCTCGTTTCATTTTCGCGTTGACAAACCGCCCAATTATCAATAATTGAATTAGAGTTCGCCGAGAGGTCCGAAAGAATTCGGCGCGCAAAAATGGGCCGCCGCTACGTGCCACGCTTTTAACGACGTCAATTAATTCCACTTAACAAACGCGCGTTTTTTAAATCCGCGCGCAATATCGCGCCGTTTCTTTCGGCGGAATTCGCCGGGCCATTAGGGTCGACGCACTCGCCAAGCACTTTATTCAAATGCGGAAAGAACTGAAATGCGAAACACTGAGTCAAAGAAAAGAATCGCGCGAACCGAAGACGAAGCGATTTATGTTCTGATTTTTCAGATAAAAGAAAAAAACAGTTATTTAAACGCGAATTTTCCGTTTTCCTCACTTTTTTAACATATATGTAAATTTAACATAATTGTAAATTTAAATTTAATATAATTTTAACATATATATGTAAATTTAACATAATTTAACATAATCGTAAATTTCACATTTTGGTATACCAAAATGGTAACAGTCAAAGTCCTGTATAGTGTTTTATATTTTGGATAGATGGAAAGACACTTTTTGATCTCTAGTGGTCACGTAGTGTATGTAGATATAGGTTATGTTTACGATTACGTGTGAAAGCTAATGAAACAGTATCGAGGACGTTATTTTATTCTGCAGTTTTTTGTATCGAACAGTTCAAAGTGGAGGAAAATAAAGACGCGTGGGTCATGTGCCGACGAAATTCCTGACAGCGCAGATCGACTATTCGTTCTTTTTTATCGAACGATCATCAGAGCGCTTCGCGTCATCTACCATTTAGAAACGCGAAAACGTCGAAATCCATTTTTTATGTCGAGAAAAAAATAATTGTGCGTTTCGATTTCCGTTACAATAAAATAAGCGATTTCAGCAGATCGCAAATAATATAACGTAGTTAACTTTTTTCTAGACAGGATAAAAACGGAAATGCTTTTTCGTTGTATCTGATATGCATAGCAAAAACATATCCTAAACTATTCAGATATTTATGACACTTATATTTACATCAAGCCTATAAATATCAACCCGAAAACTATATATCGTACACTGCGCTGCAGATGAAACGACACACATTGCCAAAGTCAAATATTTTCACTACTACATAAATCTTTTTAAGGCGGCACCATCGTGACAGTCATGTTTAAACGTTTGTTTATTGCTTTTTGGAACATTCAAAAGATGATAGTGATGATGCATTTCATAATCTTACTTGACTGTACTCATTCAGTTAGCTATTGCCTTTACCCTACATCCAAAGTATTTTTTATTTATTAATTGAGTAAACAATACAATTTTATCCTGTTCTCGCCATCATTTATTTAAATGTCCACAAAGTATTATATTAATTGTTCGTAAAAATCTGTAATTTATTTTTGGAGATATTTGAAGAAATGGACCTTTTTTTAGAGGTCATTTAATATCTTTTTTTCTAGACAGAGGTATTCCCTTATACATTGTCTGGTGATAGCTAGTTACTTCATGTACAACACACTCCAATTTCACGAAAATCTGTAATAACTTTTTTCCCGATAGTGCCACCTCAGTATACAAAAAAACTAAACGACATTTTGACATTTCTTCTCAGTAAATCACTTGTCATCCGTGCGAATCAATGAGCGCTTCGACAGGTCAAAGGACCATTTCCGTGGCGCCACTTTCGGACGTAGCCGGCGAAATTTCCGGGCTTTAATGCCCCGACTCGCAACAAGCAAAAGCTTTCATCGCATCGCGCGTCAATCGGACCCCGACACGCTCTTTTTCGCGAAAACGCCGAAACACTCGGGATCATCGCAATCGACGAATTAATTTCGCTCGTCTTCCGCTGACCATCTCGCGCCCGCGTTTAATCGTACATTATATTTATCACCGCTGATAGCGATTGCCGCGGTTACCCTTGTAATGTATTCAAACAGGCCGAGTTACACAGCCGAGGCACGAATTCTCGCGTGTTCGTGCCTGCGAGAAATAAGACTTCAATATTTTCGCGGCGCTCGGGTATTATCCACTTCCCATCGTGGGTCTACGTTGGTTCCGTGTTACTTTTTCTCCCGCCTTCCTCGGCGGACTAATTAAAAAAAGTTTTATTACAGAAAAACGTTATAAATGCGCCGCCGTAAAACCAGCGTCGGAACTCCCCAAACACAAGTTCGAGGTAAGAAACGTTTCTTCGGACATGAGGTTAGATTTGACAAATGTTGCACCTTCAAAATTCTGGAATAAAAAAAGAGTCAGCGAGCCGGCGGACTTAACCAACTAATTTACTCCGTTCGCAATATACCATGAATATTCATCCCTGCGGAAGTCGCGGAACCGTTCTCTCGAAATTTTAAGTGGAATAATGACGATTATGTTGGCGGGATTAGTATTTACGTAATAGAATTACAGTCGACCGGAATCGGTGTTTTCGCGGCCATTGTGCCGATAGAAAAGCAATGCGCAGCGACTTATGAATATTTATGCCGGACTGAATATGCATACTGACAATGTATTATTTTTGCGCGACGGAAGATCAATATTCCGCCGCAAGAGTTGCGGTGCACGATCGGGAGCACATTTTGCAATTCGAAGCGCGTCAAACGCGCTCAATATGATACACTTATTTTGAATGTATTCATTATTAACCAAAAAGCGGCGCAAGATTTACACATTCATAAGACACGCGTGCATACGCCGATTGTTTGCGCGGACTAGCAACACCGGGCACGAACAATTGTTATGTATTTTTCATGCTCCCGGTGTACATTGCAATTAGTTCGATAGGGGATCAGCTTTACATTCATGGATGTGTGTTCATGGCGTTCGAGTTGTTTAACCCGACGCGAGTCGATGAAGAATTTTTCGTCAACTTCCTTCGCGGAATTTAGTTTTCATTTGCCGGATGATTGATGAGCGAGATTATTCGCAACATCCTCCCGTCTCGCGTGAAAAACAAAAGTCCAAGGAAATTCTCCGAGCCGTCGGGTGTCCGAAAAAATCAGATTTACGAGCGGCCTATGAATAAACCATCAATATCCAGGAAAGAGTTTGCATTCGGCATTCGACGACCCTAATCATAAATTCGCAAAAGTCTCAGCGAGCCACACAAATCCACCAAGTGTCGAGCCCGAAATACTCGAAGATGCAACAAGGAACAACTTCAATCCCAACTTACCTTCATCATCAATGCTGAACAGCCCCACTCCGTCGCCGCCGCGGATGCTGTATCCTAGCCTGGAGTCTCCCCCTGGAGGGTCTGCATCCTTCGCTCGAACGGTCGTGACGAGCGTGTCGATGGGCTGGTTCTCACTGACGTTCGCCGACACCACAAAGTCGTCGAACACCGGCGCGTTCAAGTTCTCGTTCACGTCCACGACCTCCACAATCAGCATCGTCTCTGAAGAGAGCGACGGATCGCCCCGGTCTACCGCGGTTATTGTCAGGGTATGCACCTGGCGTTCCTCGAAGTCGAGGCTGCTGGTCACCCGAACTGTGCCAGACAACCTGTCAATTTTGAAGAAATTCTCGCTTTCCATCGCATCGGATATGTAGTATTCGACCTCGCCACTGGAGCCTTCATCGGGGTCGGTAGCCTCAACAACAGCGACCACACTCCAAATCGGAACGTCTTCCCGAACTTTGACATTGTAGTTAGCCAAGGAAAACATCGGCGGATTGTCGTTGACGTCATCCACAGTGACTCGGACTAAGGCGTCAGCATGTAGGGGTGGCATGTCGGTCCCTTTGCCACCGTTGTCCTGTGCCCGGATTTTCAACTCGTAGACCTCCTGCCTTTCTCTATCTAACTTCCCATAGACACTGAGGATGCCGGTCACTCGGTCGACTTTAAAATCGTTGGTATCGGTCTCGAGGTAATAGCTGACCCTGG
The DNA here is from genome assembly GCA_022817645.1 of Ceratoteleas bidentatus. Classification (NCBI taxonomy): domain Eukaryota; kingdom Metazoa; phylum Arthropoda; class Insecta; order Hymenoptera; family Scelionidae; genus Ceratoteleas; species Ceratoteleas bidentatus. Next base: position 6,765 of record JABFPB010001530.1, on the reverse strand, counting down.
CGTTCTCTCCCACATCCGCATCTGTGGCGTTCGCCCGGAAGATATTCGTACCGTTGAGAGCGTTTTCGGACACTCGGAAGCTAGCCAGAGACTTCTCGAACTTAGGTACGTTGTCGTTGACGTCCAAAATCGTGACGGTTAGAACCTTAGACACTGACTTCTGGGGTTTCCCGAGATCGTAGACAGTGACGTTCAGGAAGTACTGGTCCTCCCTCTCACGATCCAAGTAGCCGATGACCTTAAGCTCACCAGAGTCTGGGTCAATCCCGAAGACCGAGTCGTTATCGCCCCCGGAGATGCCGAAGATCAGTTTGCCATTGTAGCCCAGGTCCCTATCCCTAGCACGGATGCGGATCAATGTGCTGCCGAGTTTCATCGATTCGTTAACCTTGATGGCGTTAGGGAAATCGACGAATTCCGGGGTGTGTTCATTAACGCCGTATCTGCTGGGCATCATTGACTGGTTATCGTTGGAGGCAGCGTTGTTTCGGTCCGCTGATGCTATAGCTTCCTGCAGCCTTCGTACAATACCCGTGTCCCTACAGTCGAAGGCACCCATCTCGTCAGTCAGGTACCTCGTTGGGGAGCTCCTCTTGGCGTTCACAAGTTGGATCTTCACAGTGTTCACGTCCGCGAAGTGGGTGCCATCTGTCGCTGTAATGTTCAGGACCCTAACCGCAGCTTTTACGTCTTTCAAGTCACAAGTCACTGACAAAGTCCCACTAACCGAATCCAACGAGAAGCAGCTGTCATCGTTGCCAGACACTATCCTATAGCTGATGATGTTCCCCGCATCAAAGTCGATCGCTGAGACGGTCATGATTTCCTGACCGATCTGAACGTACCGAGGCACGTGTCCGACGCAGTCGATTTTCTCGAATTGCGGTCGGTTGTCGTTAACGTCTCTGATCTCGATCCTTAACAACATCTCGGCCTCTCTCCGGTAGGGTAGACCCCAGTCACTTGCTCGAATCTGAAGAGTGTAGTTCCTCTTCATCGTTTCGTAGTCCAGCACCTGCTTCGTCCTTACTATCCCTGAAAAATGGTCTATCTCGAACGGAACTTTGATGATGTTCTCGATACTGTACGAAATGTAGGCGTTCTCCCCATTGTCCAAGTCCTTAGCACTGATCTTCACTACCGACGTACCCGCCGGCTCGTTCTCATCCACATATACATGCATCTCCGACTGCTCAAACACCGGGTCATTGTCGTTAGTGTCCATCACGTAAATCTTGACTTTCGCGGAGGACTGTTTTCTCGTCCCAGCGTTGCCTTGGTCCACCGCCGAGACGGTCAATGTGTAAAATGCCTTCTTCTCAGCGTCCAGTTTGACCGCCGTATACAACATGCCCGTGTCCGCATTTACGAAGAACTCCCCACCCTCGTTGCCACCCACAATTTGCAGGATCACCAGCGCGTTCTTGCCCTCGTCTGCATCCGTGACCTTCAGTTTGATGACCGGTGTATTGATAGGTGCTGTTTCCGGCACCTTGACCTCGTAGACCTCTCGACTAAAGATAGGCGCGTTGTCGTTGAGGTCTACCAGGTGAACTGGCACGGATTTGTAGCTGAATCTTTGGGGGGTTCCACGATCCACTGCACGTAATGTCAAGTTATAGCCTTGAGGTGCGGTTTCGCGATCGAGCAACCGAAGGACTTCTATGTTGTACTCGCCGACCTCGATGGCCGACGGTCGAATTCGGAAGTGACCGTCAGGATCGCCACCGACTATTTCCAGGCTGCCGATCTCACCGTGCACTCCGGTGTCGCGGTCAAGCACCTGTACTATCGCATATATGTCCGCGTTCGAGTGTTCCATGATGTCCGGCAGATGGCGCACGTAGATCTCGGGAGCATGGAGATTTACTTGTTGCACGCGAACGGTTACCCGGGCGGAGCTGACATGTCGTGTACCAACGTTGCGGTAGAGTGCGCCACGGTCCTCGGCCATCACGGTGAGCTCGTGGAGGGCACGTTCGACGTATCTGGAACAAGGGATTCGGCGAGTTAGATGCGTGATTGTAGGCTGGGATGGTCTTGTAGGGAAAGGGGCTGGTTGTAGTGGAGATTGTAGTTCTGGGAAACGTAATATTCCAAGTTGCCGTTGGGGGAGGTAATAGGTAGGACAAGTGATTATGGAGTACTTGGAGGTGGGTTATCGGGTTATGTGGCTGTGTTGCATTTGAAGGACTAATTTGAAGTGAGGACTGCTGGCATATTACAATAATTGGCCTAATTGGTTTTCAATGGCGTCACAGCTGAGCATGGTTTTATTGGTGTTAAGAGAAGTGGTAATGAAGTAAATTGTAATCAATAAAAGATAAATAACGTGACCGAGATTCCGGAATATTTTAAAAGATTTATAAAACAAAGGTCAATTTCGTTGATTCGACAGATGACGAATCTGCAAATTGTATTAACTTGTTTGTTTACTTTCAATTTGTTGTGAATAAAATAAAGAACCTTCTTGGCGCAGCAAAAAAGTTTCGAGCACATTAGATAAAAATAGGATGAAACATCGTGCATTTTGTTTATGCAAACAGAAAATTAAATTTGCTACAAAATTGCATTGAAAGTGTTCACTGTGCATCGGATTTATTTTATTTTTACGTTGAAATATAAATGTGATGAGTCGTACACTATGCATTCCATTCTCCTGGATGAACTGAATATATAAAGTAATACGGCGTAATCCAATAATGTTCATTCCGAAATAATTTTAAAAAATATGCAAATCTATGCAGGGATTATAAATACCTCATGACCGTACAGTCACGATTTTGTAACATACTGTAATTGAAATATTTACGAACCCTCTTCATTTCGATCTTTTCAAATTGATGTGCTAATTGTAACTCATAATTGGCATCTGACAAGAATATTCCAATTTCATATTTAGTACATTTGTGTATAAATTTACCATATTTACACGCAGAAATTGAAAATGTATGTAATTTAATATTAATTTGAATCCATATGGTCAGAGTGTTAGCATTCATATATTCAATTTTGCGGAAACTGCATTAAATATTACTCCATTATTCACCACATCCGGAATAAAAAAATTATACGATTTTGTTAAATCTCGGTTCTCGATGTTTATCACATAAAGAACTAATTGTTCATGTGATTTTATATGACAACAACACCGAACAGTGCAAAAATTGAGTTCAACGTGACAACTGTAATATATTACGTGATATTACATGATTATCAATATGCGTGAAGTTCCAAACGTTGAATTCAACAAACTTTCAAAAAAAATCATACTCATAATACTATCGCATATACATTGTCAATATCATCATTTTAAATACAGAATTAAGAATTGAATGATATTGTCAATTTGTATGCGATAATATTATGAAATATGATTTTTTTTTTTGAAAATTCGCTGAATTTCAATGTTAGAAAATTCATGCCCATGATTTTCCTTCATAAATTTATTTGATTGAGTTGATTTCCTATTGTTCACATTATATATATATATGTATACATTACATTCACTAGAATACTTAGTGAAGACTATATCGGTTTATTATCGTATTCCACGGTTTCATTTGTTTTACTCCGAATACGCGTGTAGAACATTCTTATTCGAAATCGTATGACAGTTTAAAAACTAATTTCACAAAAAACGACGTGATTTTGTTTTAAATCTTCCGTTTCCACTTGACCTACAGAAACTTCTCTTTACAAGCTAAAAAACCGCAATGAAAACTTTCTCGCTCTTTTCAATCAGTTTTTACTCTTCTTTACCACCTCCCTTAAATTCTACGCACTCTTTCAAACTCCCATTATCCACCTGCACTAGAAAAACAAGCATCCTCTTCGAGCCGCATTTTAAGACATTTAAACATTTTTACTTAACGAAAAACTTTGTGTAAAATAAATTGTATTTTATTCGTACTTAAACATTTTCAACAGTCTCGTGAGAACGAAATTTTTTTGATGACGTTACATTAGGAAAAGTGTTCTTTTTTCTCAAGGTCAATTTGTCCTTTGCTAAAGAATATACTTTATGACTTCTCCATCTAGACTCCTTCGAACTGGTTACTTGGTTTTCTGCTGTAATTTTCAAGTGGATAAAACCTGTTAAGCCCATCATCAGTGTTTTATGAGATCAGACCTCACCCTATAAAAGTTGCTTCGGATTTAATTCAATAAAATGAACATAGGAACCTAAAACTTGTAATGGCTGCTTTATTAACGTTTTACGCATTCTTGATTCAATTTTCTAATACAAATAATAATGAATCAACAAACAGTAATCAATAACAATGCATAAAGAAAGTTTTTCAATTCATACCAAGGACGGGCCAGAAACTGATTGACATACAGATAATTACTAAAATTTCATCCCTTCAATAGCCTGAAATGTTTATACTGTATGTATACAGTGTAAACGTATGCTGAAACTCCATCATGATTTCGTCTTTTTCTAACAATTACCCAAATCTCTGAATTTAACAGTAGTCTGAAAATACTCCAAACTGAAATTTGTAGAACTTCCCACATTCTCCAACATAAATTCTGAGACCAATCCAAGCAGAAATATGGAAGTCCAGAATTTAGTCTCTCCTATCCCCTTTTCCTATCCCACCCCCATACTAAACGTCTGCCAACAGGATAACATCCCAATGGCAGATAATCCTTTCCTCTTGAGAAGTAAAAAAATGATATTCTCTACACTCACCTCAACGGCCTCGTAAGCGTGATAACCCCACTGACCGGATGCACCGCGAACTGGTCCGTCTCATCGGCGAAGCTGTAGTATATCTCCCCGTTCCTACCCAGGTCTGCGTCTTCCGCGATCACCCTCAAAATGTTCCTATGCAACTGCGTGTCCTCCGTGACCGTCACTTCGTACTCGCTGGGGTAGAACAGCGGACTCAGATCGTTCGTGTCCAGGACCCTGACTACCACTGTTGCGTCCGTCTCCAGCACGATCTGCTTGTTCTTCCCGTCCCTTCTGGTGGCCGTCGCGCGTATCTCCAGCACATACTTGTCCTGCTTCTCGCGGTTCAGCACATTCACGTTGCCCGTCTGCGTGCGGATCATCAGGAAGCAGAAGTCTCCAACCACGCGCTTCTCCGCCTTGAAGAACTTCTCCTTGTCGCCGGACTTGATCTGAAATTTGATCTCTCCAACGGGCTCCAGTGGCGACAGCCGGATGCCCATCTTGTCCTCGGGTACGACATAGGTCCTGCCGATCGAGTTCTCTGGGATGGACACGTTGTAGCGCTGCTGTGTGAACTGGAACTCCTCGGCAATGGAGAGCTGCGCCTCGGTCGTGGAGCTGTAAGTCGTCGTCGGGACCAGCGACTTGCTCGAGAAGGTGGCGTCGTCGGAAGACCAGGAGCCAGATGTGGCTGCGAACAGCCACAGCCAGAGCCATGGCCAGGCGAGCAGCGCGCGCTGCCTCATCGTTCCCATGTCGCTAGCTCATCTTCGAGGGGACCCTGCCGACGGTGCTGCCACGGCGCGGAGATACCCGATGGTTCGGTCTCGCGGGCGCCCGTCGGTCACCTGCAACGAGAAGACAGAGGGTTAGAGGTCACTTTGATTGTGGCGGACCAAGTAAAAATTATTCCTAGTTTCTAGAAAGGCTGAGTCCAGTTTAACTGTTTACTAGCTAGTAACTACATAGTAGTGTAACGCAGTAACTGAAGAGGCACTAGCCAGTTCAAGTATAACTGTTGAGTGCCTATCCAGAAACTAGTTAGTTCGATATTGCAAAATTGAACGTATGCTATTTACTATAGGAGCAGCTTTTAAAGCATCAAAAACGATTATTTTGAGGAAATTCAATGCTAATTAGTTTTTTTCGATTTTTCTCGAGTTTGAGCCAAATGCAGATAACGGTATTTTTAATTTGGACGGCACAAAAAGTTTTTTGTTGTATTATGAAACGCTGTGATATGGGATCTAGGGGAAGAATCGAAGGAAAGAGAACTGCCTTTCGATGTAGCTAGACGTACGCATGGCCAAATATCAACAAGATTTTCCATCTGTGACCGTCGGCTTCAGGCTGTCGCAATCGGATATTTCTAAGAGTGTGGTTTTTCGGTTTTGTGGGTATTCCTTAGCCATACTTTTTCGTAATAAAATGTTATTTTTCTGATTACAGATGAAATTTCGGTTTTACGGTTGAAAATCTATGACCAAAAATTGTGCGGATCACAATGGATACGTAACACACTAAATTGACTGCGTTGAATTGAACCAGCAGAGTTTTTGATCAAGAGTGACAACAGCAATTCGACGAGTTAAATTCACCAAAGTGTACATTCAAAAATACAAGGTTTAGAAATGATGTACAATCTGGATTTAATGTGAGATAAGTATAGGGTGTGGAACGAAACTACTGGCATGAATAAATAAACTGTATTTTTACAGAACTGTACTATATCAACGTATTTTATTTATCCATTGACACATTTTCGATTAATCAAAATTCAGTTACTAGCTATTTTTATTGTATTAAATGAAAACTAATGCAATTACGAAATTGTTTTAAACTTCCAGATAAGTAATAGACACATAGACGCAAACAACAAGAAAAATTTTTATGACTTTCCTGCAAATTTTATAACGTTTTCCATGTTAAATATTAAAATGAAACTAAAATAAAACTGGAATGTTGTAATAATGATTTAAGGTCGTGTCGAAAGCGAAAATACCTACATTACAGATTTCTCAAAATACAGCTAAATAACACACCGAATAATCATTTTAAGACCAGAGCGAGATTCGTTCACT
>JABFPB010001529.1:0-24715 GCA_022817645.1 Ceratoteleas bidentatus | reverse complement strand
GATTTCATATTAAATTTAATATTAGATTTCATATTAAATCTAATATTAAATCTAACATATATTTTTTTCAGTAGGGAAAAGCTTAACTTTTAATTTAATATTTAACTGAGTGTGGAAAACTTCTCTTGAATGTGTGTAGGCAACAACTAATTCAACTATAATTCACCCCTAACCAGCATTCGAAAAATATACAGGAATACAGGCATGAAAAGGGTCCATTTTTGGGTAAGGTGGGCAAAAAAGATTGACATAAAAACTTAAGTTACACTCATTCATTTGCTTAATATTATTTAAATGTAAAAAAAATTCTGTATGGCTTAAAAGTCGCCATTTTCTCTATTTCTGCCAATCCGCAAATCCCAATTTTCCCCGAAAACCCGCACCTTCCCCAATCCTCATTTAAATTTCGCGCGCTCCTCGGGAACTGTCAATTCCCATTGGCACGCCTGCCCGAACCTGCAGCCAACCGACCAAAACCAAACACGTTCGCCGACCGACCTACATAGCACTAATCAGCTGAGCTTGCAAATATTTGTGAACAATGTAAACTAATCGCGCCGCAATTTCCCCGAGCCGCAAATTTCCGCGACAACAATCAAACGCGCCCCATCGACGTACTTCCCTCAGTACACGACATCGCCTGCTTTTTATTTCCCCGAGTTGTCTACTTCCCCGGCTAGACAAGGTGAGGCACAGCTAATGGTCGCAAATCTATAAAATTGACATCAAGTGCCGAGTCGCGCTGACGTAATTACGTCGCTTGTTCGCAAGCAGTTTTGCAGCGCCCGAAATGGCCTCGAAGTTCAATTTCGAGTACTGCTTCACGCTGCTGCGGGAGAACGACGAGACGGTGGAACGCGAGGCGAGAAACATCCTGACGAAGATGTGCGACAACATCATCAAGAGCCCCAATGACGCGAAGTACCGGAAAGTGCGCATCGGCAACGCGATTGTCGAGAAGAAGCTCATGCCGGCGATCGGGGCAATCGAATGTTTGTTCGCCGCGGGATTCATTGAGGTATTTTGGGCGGTTTTTCGGGAGATTTGTGTGGTGGTTGCAAATCTGCAAAAAGTGTAATTCAAAGTCGTCGAAGCAACTTCTAAGTTTATTACTTAAGTTTAAAATTTATTACTTTATTTGTCAATAGCTTAAAATGAGATTTTATTACTTAATAGATTCCAGTTAAAAAATTCCATTAGGACTAATATGGATAGTCCCAATATTTTCTGGGCGGTTTCTGTCAATACTTTGACACATTCTTTATAGAATTTAGTATGTGTTTTTCTAAGCCATACGTAATTGCATATACTTTTATCGGCGTCTGATTGTAAGTCCGTGTCAAAATCGTACAAAAGTTAGTTCTAATTTCTAGGCGGTTTTTGTCAGTGTTTCTATATGTATCTAATGGTTTTTGATGGAATTTTTTAACTGGGCAAGTCTTTTTCATTTTCTTTTCTTTATGATAAGGGAAAATCTGTTTTAATATATGGCGTTCCATTCCGAATGTAAACATAATTTTTTATTACTTTACTTATTTACCAACAGAAATAAAAACAAGAGGGCAGTAACTTCAAAACATAATAATGAAAACTAATTCAAAGTGATTCAAGAATGTAGTAATTGATTCCACATTTTAATCGAAGTTGATAAAGTTTTTGAAAAACTTTTAATACTTAATGAAATAGTACTTAATGAAATAGTAATAGCACTTCTATGAAATATGTGTAATGTTTATTTTTACCATGGTTACTTCTCTTCCCATTGATATTATTCACAAGTAAAAACAAACAATTGTAACTTTCTATTTTTATCATTATTATTTTACATCGTATAAACATGACATTTGTATACATTAAACACAAGTTCTGATACCTAATTATTTTGCAGAATGACGACGGATTTTTACTGCCATTAGACTCCTCATTAGCTGGAGTCAAAGAGTTGAAACAATTGCTTGCCTCTCCACCTCCGACGAAAGCTCCAAACCCAACACAAACACCAACACAAACACCAAAACCAACACCAACGCAAACACCAAAACCAACACCAACACAAACACCAAAACCGACACCAACACAAACACCAACACAAACACCAAAACCAACACCAACACAAACACCAACGCAAACACCAAAACCAACAACAACAACAGCAACAATAACATCTCCGACAACTATCGCCTCTCCACCAAAACTGCCAGTGATGCAAAAGGAACCTCAGCCTTCGACTTCGCAAACAAAACACAAAGTGGCACGAATGGGTTTCTTCGAAGAAATAATTGCGCATTTCAAATTAATGATGCGATATGAGGATCCCGAGCTGCAGGCTAAAGTCAAACGACTGGTGCCGATCGCGAAATTAGAAATGGCAGCGACGGAGAAACTCAGGAGATTCCAAAAGTGAGTGTTTTATTTAACAGAATGTTGATTAATTGTAGGGGGAGTTTAGATTTAGGTGGCAGGGCAGAAGTTTGAACAATGGGACAGCTTGCACAGTGGGAGATTGGGAATATCTCACAAACTTAATCAAATAAAACAAAACCATTTATACAAGTCATTTGCATAATGATGCCTTGACTTCTATCTTCTATCTAAATTTAGTTGACAAAACAATTTTTGTATGTGTTATATTTGAAAAAGTATGTAAGTATGCAAACGAACCATTTCCCAGTAAATGAGAAACTTTAAATACAATAGGTGACTTTGAATAGCGTTTCTTCTTGAATTTGTGAATCATATTGCTGTGATTGGAAATGATAGAAACATTGTTCGGTTGAAATATCTCGATGAATTGAAAAAAAAAATCCCTTAACGAAGCTTTGAACTCAGAAAGTTCATATCACGAGCCATCGGCTTTGCACCTTACCGAGTGAGATAATCTGATATTTAAGGTGAAGATCCAAGTGTGCTGTGACAGAGTTAGCTAAAAGGAGAAAAGCGATAAATTAAAAGTATGTTGGGTTGATTTACATTAAAACAGTACATTTTGATATCTTCGAAAACAAATAAATTTTGTTCTTTAAACATAGTAAATGGATTTTTATACTAATCTCTATTAAATCATTCAAAGTTCCTAGCTTCCCTTTGTATAATATCATCTATGTAAATTGAATTTACCATCTACATAACTGGTTTTCTGTTCTACATAAACTGTAGAGCCCAGTAGCCGGGAATAACTTCAAATTAAAAAGTTCTAGCAGTAAAAAGGACATATTACCAATTTAAATGCAAATGTATAAATTGTATCAGATTGGAAATAACAGTGCCCGATAGATCAGTATTTTTCCAAAAATTAATTGTAAATAATTGAATTAAATTGTCCATTAAAATGGCTTCAGTTTATTACAATTCAACTTGGTAATGTGTCCATTTTGCAATTAGAACTTTTTTAATTGAATTGATTATCGATTACTGGAAGGCATAGACTTGTAAAGTGGGACAGTTGCCACTTTCTGTAAACAGCTATCTTATTTTTAAAATAACAAGAAATTGAATGAGTATCTTAAGATGCTGTCTCAAGCGAGGAGCAATTTTGAATCGGTGGTTTGGCGTGAAAGCGACGTTTCCTTAATTAAACAAAAAGTAGTGATAAGATATTGATTTACTGACCTTATCGCGATTCTGTATGAAAATCCGCGAGTTTAGAACTAACTGTCGACTATTTTCGATAGCAAATGTTCAAGAATGGTGATTGTGCGTTTTTGAGGTGACATGTAACCTCGAATAAAAACGCGTAGTCACTATTCTTGAATATTTGCTATCGAAAATAATCGACAGTTAATTCAAAACATGTGGATTTTCATACAGAATCGCGATACGGTAAGTTTAAGTTTATGCAAAAAATTGGCATTTTGTGAAAAGTGTCCCACTGTACATCCTCTCCTCTATTCACTGACTTTTGTTACAGGGAAATCAAACTGAATAACAGTAGTAATTCGGAGAAAGAAAGTCGGACCTTGGAAGATGAGTACACTATGCAGGATTGGGTGCTGATGGAGCTATTGCACTGGTTCAAGCACGAGTTCTTCGAGTGGATGAATACTCCCAAATGCTATCTCTGCTCCTCCGACAGTACATACCATGGGAAGAAGGTGGCATCTAATCAACTGATGTATAGAATCGAAATTTATAGGTACGTGTAACTAGTCAGATACATACAAAATTTTTTTCAGACTAAACACATGTTGTTTTGAGGAAAAACTAATGAAATCACCTTTTTTAAAAACATTTATTAAATTAGAACATTTGTAAATTTACATGTATATTTTTATTTTGCGACATCAAAAAACTGTTATGTTTTAAACAATCACTTAAGTGGTTTCTGCAGAACCAGTATTTATATTAAATCTGTATACTGTGCAAAACTGTGCCATAGAATATAATAATTCATTCCACCCTATGAATCGCTTTAAAACGAACTCTGTCCCAAAACATATTATGGATTAAATATTACTTTTGCATTTTTAGGTGCAACGTTTGTGGCAATGACATCGAATTTCCACGATATTCTGACCCAGAACCTCTGCTGACTACACGAATGGGTCGTTGTGGCGAATGGGCAAATGTGTTCACCCTAATCTGTAGGACCTTCGGATATGACGCTAGATATATTTGCGACAAGACAGATCACGTATGGACTGAGGTGAAGAATAAGTTTAATCTGCAGCTCCACCTGCTATCTCAAAGATTCACTTGTGCAGATATAACGAATGGAACAAATAGAACATATAACAGTCCATACCAAAATGGAACCTTCTTCCTGGGTGGAAGAAGGTTCCATTTCAGAAAAGACTCGAAGAAGGTTCCATTTCGAAAAGGTGCCATTTTAGTTCATATAAATCAATTGACCGAAATGGCACCTTTCTAAAATGGAACCTTTTTCCACCCAGACGTCGATACATTTTGATTCACTATTAGTTACTTTATCCATAGATATAAAATTTGTTAATCTTATTAACATTTTTAAAAACTTTAGGTCTGGTCAATATCGAGCAACAAATGGGTCCACGTCGATGCCTGCGAGGAAGCGATGGACACTCCGCTGCTATACGAAAAGGGCTGGGGCAAGAAGCTGACTTATGTTATCGCGTACTCTAAAGACGAAGTCCTCGACGTAACGTGGCGATACACTTGTGACCAAGCGGCAGTACTGAAACGGAGAAACCTCTGTTCGGAGACGAGCCTCACAGGTCTGATAGCGAAATTAAACGACCAGCGACTGAATTCGCCGAGTTACAGTGAAGCGAGGAAGAATTACCTAATCCGGCGACGGTTGAAGGAGTTGGTGGACATGCTGCCAGCGCCACCTGGGAAGAAGAAACCGGCGGACGAATTGGGAAATGATAAAGAATACAAGGGACGAACTTCTGGGGCATTGGCTTGGAGACTGGCGAGAGGCGAGACAATGGTAAAATGCAAAATACAAAATATATTGCAGAATAACAAAATACACCCAGAAAAATTATGTATTCATTGCAGATAAATAGATTTGTTTCAGAAAGTGATTATCAATGTAGATTTCTTCATTTAAAGGAATTATTTATTTTAAATAAAGAATATATTTCAAATAAATTAGTTGGATCTATCAAATAATTTTTCTGAGTGAAGACATCAACACAGATTCAATTTAAGAACCCTCACACTCCAAATAAAACAATTTTATCCATTTTATCCATTTTCTTGTTCCTATAAACACTCTCCATCTTTATTTTCCAGAATCACTGTTCGCAATCACACAAGTGGCTTATTCCAGACAACTGCCAGGCGTTCACTTTGAAATATTTCATTTTAAACGACAAATACGAGACGATCGAACATATGGAAAACGCATCAAATAAGAACATTAAAGAAGGTTGGCAGTCAGGAGTCGAACATTTCAACAATGTTTTCTGCAAGAAGGAAGCCGACTGGAAACAAGTTTATTTGGCGAGTACTCCGGACTCCGAAGAAGGAATCTTAAGGTGGACTTTTGAGACTCAGGCTGAAAATGTGTCAGTTATACATTTGGTGAAGTTGCACGCCATCTGTGCCACGTTCGAAAAGGGTGCGGTACGTTGGGAAATCAAGGGATTTTTCGCAGAAACCAACGAAACCAGGACCATCGTGGTATCAGACTGTAGCAATTTCGAAACGGCGGAACTCGACGGCGCCAGTCGAATCAGTATAAGCGCCACTTTGAACGGTGGCAACAATTGGCAACACGCGCAACTGTTTCGGCGCAGCTTGACCCCGGACGATGAACATTCCATGCTTGTACAAATTAATTTAAAACCGGTGTGATTCGCGGGACTATAAATCGATTTTACGATTTTATTATAAATTACATAATCTAAGATTATAAAAAAAAAATACATACAAATTAGAATGTCAATTATTTTTTGGGATTAATGTAAGACGAGGTCTGCGAAAGAAATTAAAGAAAATTAGAGATATAGTTTATTTTTGTTGAGTTTATTTATTAATTTTTTATTCAGATGGAAACTTTTTATGAATAAATGTTCGTGTTGACTAAAGATAACTCTAAATGCGATATTTTGTTTAAACAATTCTAATAACGTTACACGTGCCAATTGTGTATTCATATTTAAAGACTGTTTAGCTAAGCGCATTAGTCAGAACGTAATTTCGCAACAACGCGAAGTATATTCTGAAATTCTTCTTCTAAAAATGCTCTTTTCCGCTTAGTTCTATTGTTTTCAGACAGTAATAACCCTTTCCTCGTTATTCTTGAAAAATGGAGAACAGGCGTGGACCAGTGAAGATGAAAAGAAAGTAACGGATGCGAGACCTTTGTCGCCCTCGGCCTTTCCCTATCGACCGCGCCTACTTTTGTGAAGTACAAGTTCGCGAATTTTCATTCATGCACGTAATCAGGCAACAGTCTTAGATAAACATCATTACTGACTTACAAAACGTGCTCTTTCACATTTAAGAATGTGTGATTAAAGCTTATATAACATTTTTTTCATTCAGTTCTAAAAAATGATCATTACACGAGAATTCATAAATATTAGAATCAATGAACAACATTTTTTAGAATTAAACTTTGAAAAGGGAAAATTATTTCTTCAAATAAGAAATAATTATAGTTTTGTTTCCTGTTTTGTAAAGGCAACTTCTAAAGGTGTCACTCACATATTATATGAGTCTGCAAAACAATGGAAGTAGACACAACTTTTAATTTTGTGTTGTAGTGTAAATGACTCTTTTGAAAGCTTTCAAGCTTTGAAACAAAGTTACAATTAACATAACAAACTGTTCAAACTCATAACCGTGACAAATTGTTTTAGTTACTAATTTTAATTAACATTTAATACTTGCAATAAATTTGTGGAAATGATCTCTTTTGAAAAATTGTATTTCTTGTTTATGTTCATCTTTTTTATACATATTTATCAGCAGCTCAGTCTTAACTAAGTATAAAATTTATGTTCATTTTATTCATGACAATTGTACTTTTCATTTTAATCCATCCCTATTCCTATATTTTTATATATCTCAACCTTTTTTTCTTTATTTTATCTTCCTTCAACATATGGTCTTCTGAAACACATGTAAATTTAAAAGGAGATTTTGAACTCTGCTTTAAAACTTAAAATAATAAATACTGCAGGCATACGATGGATATTATGGATGTTATCCATATGCATTTGATTGTCACTGATGTTTGCAGTACGTCAGTGACAATCAAATGTCGTCGTAGGCATGTGGTTACGGTTCTTCACTGAAAACTTCGAGAACATGAGATCGAGTCTTGATCGTGGAAGATTTTTTTCGCCGAAACTTATCCTAGAACCATAAGAGACAATAAGACAATCCCAGATTAGACACATTAAACACATAAAGGACATAAAGCAAACATAAGCTGGACATAAATCAAACATAAAATGAACATAAAGCGATCGTAACATAAAATGAACATAAAAAGATCGTAAATACTCATCTTAACAATCACAACCCGACAATTATCTCGAACTTTACGTAAGCTTTATGTCTCCCAACCCCACCCCCGAAATCCACCCCCTTTTCGCTTCGCCCGTCCGCCCCTGTGCCGCACCGCAGTGCTGCCAACGTGCGGCGCGCGTCGGCGTTGCCCGTCGTGCGCTCTCGGCCCCGCGATTCAAAGGCAGGCGAGATTATCGCGCGTGGGTGGATGCCGACGATACGGGCCGCGAACCGAGGAGAGACGGGCGACGCCAGCGGGCATTTTTCGTGACGCGTACGGTACTTTTGCTGGCGGAGAGTGACGCGCGCCGCGCGGCATCTTATGGACGCCGACACCGAGCCGACACGAACGCACGATGGCACACGGCGCAGCGCTCGGGCTGATCGCCCTGGCAATATGTCACGCGGCCGCGTTTAACCTGGAGCCACGCTTGCCTGTCATCAAACGGGGCGCGCGCGATTCGTACTTCGGCTTCTCCGTCGCCGAGCACCAGCAGATCGACGAGACCGAGCACAATCTTCACGCGAAACCCAAGAGCTGGTAAGTGAAGGGACAAAAGAAACTTTGTTTGGGATTTTGCGAAAGTCCCTTTTGATTTGCGATTTGCGATTTTTGGGATTAAAAGAAAGTGATACTTTTTTCATAAAAAAAGTGGAAATGAGAAATTACAAAAAAGGGGGAGTAGGATTGAACAAGAATTGGAGTAGATTTAATAGATATTTTTGACAGAAATTCAGGATGGGTGTTGAGTGAAAAGTCGTTTTTTGCGTGGACTGGAGACATTGCGTAATTTATTTGATGGGTAAACAAAGAGAAATACAGTTTTACATTTACAGAGCTTTTATGAAGTTTTTTTATAGAGAGTGTTTTATTTGCATAATTGGAAATGATTTCACATTCAGTAAACAATGGATAATAACAACAATACATTGCAAAATCTCCATGGGTTGTTTATATTTTGACAAACTCCTAGCGGAGTGACTGAAAAACGTCACCGGTTTTAGGTCAAGAAAGAGATTTTGACAGAGTGAAAGTTTCCTCCGAGTTTTGGCTGATACATTTTTTCCCATACAAGGTTTTTTCTCGACTTCTTCGTTTCTTATCAATTCGTTGACAACTGATCCTGCTTTGTTGTTACAAGGGAATTAATACACGTTCCTATTGGTTTCCCGTCATTTTTCACTCAGATAATCGGCTTTCCCTGGTCCGATTGTTGATTTTGATAGATAAAATGCAGGTGGTGATTGTCCTGAGTGTGCACTATTTGAACTCGAATCAGCTCTGTCAACATTGCTTGATAACGTTACATCACTTAAGTTTCGAGTTCGCTGTATAAATGTTGATGACTCATTTTAGTATGAAAACTGTAAACTATGAAAGATTATCGCATTTGTTTCCCGAAGGAAAATAGTAGAATGAAGTAATTCTTTTATTTCAGTGTATTTTATTTAACGAGTCAAACAATTTTGTTTATTTACCTGTTTTGTTTACTTATTTATTGCATGTTTATTCAATATCAGTTGCAATAAGAAGTGCATCATTTAATTAGCCAGTCGATTTAAATTACTTATCGGCGCGTGAATAGTTAACGAGCAAGATTCATATATCACACTAAATAGATACATTTCATTCAAATTAAATTGAGCGTAAAAGATAAATAGTGAAAAATGGTGTAATAATGGAGGCTATTATGATATGCACTTTTACTCTGTGGTGTGAACCCATTAACTTTTCCGAAAACACCCTTACAATGCACTTTTCAAACCCATTTTATTATTCCCTCATAAAACACTACAAGGATACCTTTCTTTCATTGAATTTTCTGTTTTATTTGTGAATTGTCATAATTCATCATCCGGAATTCTTCAGTGACACACTTATTTCTGAACAGCAATTATTTATTTTGCCATTGCAACAAATCCTTTTTTTATTTTTAAATAAACACCTTCCCTATTATTATTTGATATATTCATTCTTTTTCTAACAGAAACATTTTTTTTACTTCGGATCTAAAATAATATTTCCAATTTTTTTTATTTTTACAGCCTCCATTTTGTATTATTATTTTTATTATTTGTTACGATAAATTGTAAATATTTCTAAGCATATTAAATCACGATTTAAATCAAACAATAGTTGTCATAGATTATTCAAGCTGAAATGTATGTTGATCAATATAATTATTTATAATTACCATTATGATTCTTGTTAAATTATTTATTATTTTGCATATAAATAAATTATGATGTATTTATTAATTTCCATATTAATGTTATTATACTATTATGTTAAACACATTTAATAAACAAATCTGAATTAAATCAAATAAATCATATTATTAAACATTTTTTAATCATGATGACATTTATTAATCCTAATAAATATGAAATTTTTATTCAGGATTTTAGTTGGAGCGCCTTTGGATCAAAATATTCAGCCCCAAACCAACCATTCCGGCGCTTTGTGGAAATGTCCGTTAACCACCAACACAAGTGACTGCACTCAGGTCATAACAGACGGCATACTGGGTAAGTGCATTTTTCAAACATCACATCAATTTCCAACTTGTTAATCAGTCAAGCGTATGACTCAATCGCAAGTCTTGTTTGTAACATTGCCAGAGTGTCTGTACCGTAAACAAGTGGACTTTTTAAAATTAGATTTCTTACAAACAGTTGGACTGCGCTCCACATTTTGATGCACATTTCAGACGTTTCGTTATTTTCGTGTTGTCGCACGAATCGATTCACCGAGTAAGTTATGGCGTTCGCATCGGATTATCATATGTATTGCACAACTGTGCGTATTTATACGGCCCCTTACGTAACTTTCACTTTACTTTATATCAGATCATGTACATTCCTATAAAACGAAAAACTCCGGTGTAACTCGATGTGCAAATGTGCATTAAACTCCTCGATTGACTCTGAAACTGTATTGCAAAAAATCGCCACAGTAGTATCAAACGAGGAAACGGCTAATGAGATAAAAATTGTTACGCAAATTATGTTTATCTGAGCAATTAGGGTCACGTGGAAGATAGATGCCATAATTCACGAGAGCGTTATGGCGACGTCTGAACACCATAAACACTTTTCTATGGGATGGCTGCGAAATGGAAAATTGAACGCAACTTTTATAATGTACCCACTATTAAAATTATACCAATTCAATTTACTTGAATTAAATGAAATTGGAAAGGAAACAGAACATTGAACAAGTAAAAAGTTGTTAGCTCGTTGTAAAAGTTGTGAGAAAATGTTTGTTAATGAAAACCTGTTAATTGAGCGCAAAACATTGTTTCATATTACCGATTACCCCCATACACTGTTCACCGGCGCAAATAATTCACATTAAATTATGTTTTGGTTTACCGAGAAGCAGATGGAAGTCTTTATGAGTCAAGTAAGTGCGACCATGGAGTTCTAAGCGAATGAACTTGAATGGACAGTTCCCGAGTGTTTTTTACATTTTGTTACATTTTGCCGAATGACGACTTATCCACTGCACGTTACATTTGTTAATACTAACTCATCAGTGGTTCAACGTTTTTGAGCATGAGCAATTCTGCTGTGCTTGGATCTTACGAGGTGGCCACTTTGTCAGGAAAAATCTGCGAGAAGTTATTGGATAGCTTTTAAAGGTGACATTTGTCAAAGTAACATTACACGTTACTTTGACCTTTACGTGACATTTTATTATTTGTTTTTATTCGATTCTTTTGTTTTGATAATCAGCTGATCAAATTCTTCCTCATTATTTGTACTTATTGATTTGCTTTGAAAAGAAATTGTTGTGGTTTTTTGTTTTGAAATATTTGTTTTTCTGATCAGCTAGTCAAAAGTAATTGGATAAAGGGTCCAACCTTTTTTCAACCTTCCAAAATTACAATTTACAATTATCGACTAACCGTTTTGTGATTTGAGTTCATTATTTTCGGTTCAAAACATATGTTTTGATGATCAGCTGGCCAAGAATAAGCATCAATGAAAAAGTGTAAAAAAAAAGAAAAAAAAGAGTGGCCGCCTTGATAATCAACGCTGATTTCAGCTGCGGATTGAACAGCTGAAAGTTCGCCAAAAGTGAATTAATTGCAAGTGTCTGACTTTATTAACAAACTCAGTTCAGAGCTTTTCACAAATTCGCCCAGGAATGCCACTATTTTTAACAAACAAATCTGGCCTCGAGTCCAAGTGTTGGACGACTATTAACCCCCTTGTTAATGGGTTTTGACATGAGTTTTCGTGGTGTTTTTGTCTGACTTTTTTGGTCTTACAGTGGTAACCCTAAACCGCAGCATACTTTCGTGAAATTGGAGGCTTCGCTTCTGACTGAACCGGCTTACATTTTTTAACATCTCTCGACATCGCTTGCTGACAGTTTGCTGCCAATTTGACATCGCTTCGAACATTTTTTAACAATTAATCACATTGCTAACATAACAGCTGTCGCTCCAAATAACTTGCCCTTGTCACCAAAATTTTTTTGCTGATATCATTCGTCGACTAGAGCCGCTGTAATTTATGCCAGGGATGAACAGAAATTTAGAAAAAAAAAAATTTTTTTACTAATCATTCGAGAATCTTCATCTTATATAAAAAAATGTCATGCAATAAAACAAATTCTACGCGCAATAATTAAAAAGAAAATAGATTTGTACATTTTTTCAAGTTTATGAATAAACAAAGTTTCTGAAAATCAAAAGCTGACAATTTCTGCCCATCCTCTCTACCAAATCTACCTTTCAACCCAACTCATTAATTTCTCAATCAAAGAAACTTCAAATCCAGTTAATCTTTTAATCTCTCGATAGCAAGTAGTATTTCTCCTCAGTAAACTCTAATCAGTAAAATTAACCCGTTCGAGTAACTCTAACATCTAACCGGAGATAAAAACAAAGTAAGCACTCGTAAAAGAAACGACACTGAATAACCGAAACAAACAAACAATCCCACGTGATGATGTTTTTGCTGAACCCTGCCAAAACGCTGAACAGACGGTGCCCGCTCTGTTCGCGAAAAAGAGTGATGTCTATTGTCCATCCTGCCTTTTGTCAATCAAGCCTCTGCCTGCTGGACAGTTTGTTATTTACCTCATTTCATATATTCGTTCTCGAGTCACAGCTACCTGAAGCAGTTTCAAGCGCACCACCTGCACTGATCGTTCCGACGCGCGAACTCGCGTTTCACGTTTGTTTACGTTTTGCGATTCATTGCAGAGGTGGACCAGGATGTCCTGAATCCGCCCCAGAATGATGAGATCAAAGATGGACAATGGCTGGGAGTCACTGTGCACAGTCAGGGCAAAGGTGGAAAAGTTATGGTAAAGACATTTTTAGTGTATCTAGTATTTCTTTAATTAAACATGTTTTAATATAAATTGTTTAAATTTGTTTACATTAAATTGTTTAAATATTTTTTAATCGGTTAAATTTGGATTTCTCTGAGGAACTTGAAAAAATGGTGGATTTGACAATGACGATGTTTTTTCAGGTCTGCGCTCATAGACACATAGTCAAAACAGCAGATTCGAGATGGGGTCAGGGCCAATGTTACATTTTAACACAAGACTTCACTTATATGGACCTGAAGAAACCATGTTCGGGAAAACCGACCAACAAGTAGGTTTTTCAAATTTGAGTTGTAAAATATAAACACATTTTGTATGTAAAACATTCAAACTAAGTATATTTTTTTTAAATTCATAAATTCAGTTACCAATTTCCGCCTAAATTTCTTTATAATCAAGCGGGTAAGGTATTTAACTTAAAACTGGAAGATCGCAAGTTCAAACCCCAATAATAGTAAAATTTTTTTCTTCTAAATTCAGTTCCAAATTTAATTAAAATACAAAGAAAAAGCAAGAAGAAATAAATATGCGATGTTTATTTGAATAAAAAGAAAACATTCGCAGCATATGCTTGCATAAACACGAACAAGCAATAATGCAATACCGGAGCACATAGCCGGCATAGCATTGCTCGTCTTTGTCCGCGCTTTTTCGCTCAACTAAAACTAGAATAGGCGCCCTATTCATCGCCAAGTCGTGAATTAAATTCCTGATGTATGATTGCGTAACAGAGCCCACGAACAATTCGGCTTTTGTCAAGCCGGCACGAGCGGAATGTTGACTTCCGAGGATCGCGTTGTAATAGGCACGCCGGGGCCCCACACATGGAAGGGCACGATTTATCTCTTCACCGTTTCCGACGAATTCCTTAACAGGGACAACACCGTCTACAACATCCCTATGCAAGAGACTTCGCCGGTCAAGAAGTACAGCTATTTAGGTAAATCATTGACAGTTTACTAGTTCACTGAAATTTGTGAAGCAAACTATTCAGACTGATTTGTTCAGAATAAAGAAATCGTTGAGTTTGCCTACCCACACAACTGTATTTAAAGTATCTTAAAAAAGGCCCTTTTTACGGATTTTTAAAAATGGGGATATTTGACTTTTTTGCCTATGCCAATGTATTTGGGATGAAATTACTTTTAATTTGAGTACAAACACCGTTGTATTGAGAGGACTTCTAAAATAGTGACTTTTTGAAAATTGCTTAAAAAATCTATTTTTTTAAAGTATTGCAAACATTGTCATGTTTGTATTCAAATTAAAGATTTCTGGCTCCTAAACTTGATAATGTAATAGATTTCATCGAAAATTAGTTGTGCAGTTTTTTATTTTTTTATCTGTTTATTTTCAGGCATGTCTGTGACGGTGGGCTACTTTTTCGGCAGTAAATTCCTGTCCTACGCAGCAGGAGCTCCCCGCTCCAACGGAACGGGTCAAGTTATCCTCTTGACCCGACATGACAACATCCAGGATCTGGAAGTGGTCATGACACTGGACGGTGAACAGTTCGCTTCCAGTTTCGGCTACCAAATCGCGTCAGCCGATGTGAATGGAGACAAGTAATGGACCCTCAAGCTCGAAGAAAATTTATGAGGGGTATTGGGTGAGAAAGTTAATATATGTCTTTATTGCAGGGTCACTGATCTCATTGTATCTGCGCCGTTTTACTTCAAGAAGTCGGAAGGTGGTGCTGTGTACATCTACACAAATCTGTGCAAGAGTCATAAGGATCAATTGCATGACGAGAAATGCAAACCTACGAAACTCGTGGGTCGTCAGGAGTCGAGGTATTTTTTAATAAAAATGTAAAACCAGAAAATTATTTTAAAAAATATGAGAATTTATGAATATCGAATTAAAAACAGATTTTATCATATTTATAACAGTAAAGATAACTGTGAAAAAAAATAAAAAATAGATATTTACTAGAAATTATTGCAGAATAGGTAATAATGTTATTAATAATGCAATTTCGTATTAATTTTGTGCAGATTCGGTTTCGCTCTGGCGAATCTGGGGGATTTGAACAAAGATAGTTTCGAAGACATTGCAATCGGAGCACCTTACGAAGGAAAGGGCACAGTTTACATTTATTTAGGATCCAAAAAGGGTATCATAACTACTCCTTCCCAGGTAACTTAATTTACGAACACTCGATAACAGTCAGTGTTTAATTCTCCACTCGTTTCACACCTTTCAATATTCAATAAGTTCTAATGTAACGTTTTAATTTCCAGGTTATACATTCAGAAGACACTCCGGTACCACTTTCCACATTCGGGTATTCACTGAGTGGGGGACTGGACATGGACAACAATGGGTACCCAGACTTATTAATCGGAGCATATGATGACGCTGCAGTTGCTCTACTTATGGCGAGGAAAATCATCAACATTACCACATCCATTCGATACATGAAACGATACAGAACATATCAGGAAAGAATCGATCCAATCGATCCCAATTCAACCGGCTGCAGTGGGGATCCGAACTCGAATTTAACTTGGTATAATATTAAATGCATTCATTCAGCATAATACTATTATATTTCCAAAATCAAGATTATCAGTATTTTTATTACAGCAACTTTATCTATTTTTATAAAGGAACTTTTCAATATAAAACTTGTTTTACATCCAGCCATATTCTGTCATTTTATTAATTCAAAATTGATTAAATCAATTGATTTCAATACTAACAACCCTAATCCATTTCCAGCGTCACTTTTGAAGTTTGTTGCTCAACCCACATGTTTGCCAAGACGAACGAGATTCGTAGTCTGACGCTCAACTATTTCATCGAGGCCGAGACCTATTCCGGAAGCAAGAAGTTCTCTCGCGTCTGGTTTGGCGAGGGCGGAACTCGGCAGCACTTCGTTAACCGGGTCATCGAGTTGGGCCAGTCCCCGGGACACTGTCAGCCTGAGACTGTGTATCTTAAAGTACGTCACCGCCGGTCTATTTTCGGGACCCATCTGTCACTCACCGACCACATTCCGTAACAGCAATAACACGTCGGAATTCGATGTTTAGGAAAACACGCGGGACATCCAGTCGCCGATCAAGTTCCGGGTGAATTTCACTCTGATTCAGAGGGAGCCAGTGATGGCGCGAGAGGGAGACCCCTTGCCAGACATCAACCACTTTCCGATTTTGAACCAGCAGGAAGCCACGAGGATCTTCGAGGTCACTTTCCAGAAAGACTGTGGAAACAACGATTTCTGCGAGACGGATTTGATTGTCGATGCGGCATTAAATCTTTCCGGTAATTAAACAGCAAAATGTTGGATTGTATTTCAGAAGGATTTAGCAGTTGGCTGAGAATAACGGAAGATATTTTGTTGGAACAAAATGCATTAAATTGTCTTTTAATAGAATGTGATTCAATTTACACAGTGCCAAGTAGTAAAATGGAGAGAAGAACAATTTGAAAGTGTCGAAATTTAGATATAACTTTTTTAGAAGAAACTGTTTTTTTAGTTCCATATTTGAGAATATAATTAATTGAATTAAGTTTCACGTTTTTCGTAGTTTCAGCAACGAAACCGAACTTCTACGAACTCCTTTTGGGAGAACGGGAAGAGGTAATCGTCGACACGAGTGTGTTAAATGTCGGCGAATCCGCCTACGAGGCGCAGCTGTTCATCATTCATTCCGCGAGTCTGAGTTACATCGCGAGCAAAAGCAACGAGTCAGTCACGTGCAACTTGTTCAATCGGACAACCGTGGCCTGTTCGATAGGAAATCCGTTTAAAAAAGATAAGGCAGTCAATATTCAAGTCAGATTCGACCCGAAGGGTTTGGAGGACAGCGAATCTCAGCTGAAATTCTTGGTGTTTGCCAATTCGACGTCTTGGGAGGTCCAACAGAAGAATCCCATTCAGCTGTACGCGACGGTCCTGAAACGGGCAGAGTTGTCCATTAAAGGGTACTTTCTCTAGAATTCCCATTTTATTTTCATTTATTTGACAGTAGTTGAGGATTACACCGCGGAAATGCTATAAATAATTGATCCAATTGTTATTAATTTTAGAACCGCAAAGTCGCAACATGAATTCTACGGTGGTCCGATAGTGGGAGAATCTGCTATGACGCATCTGAACGAGGTCGGTCCTAAAGTGTCCCATATTTACCAGGTATTCAACGAGGGACCTTGGAGAGTCAGCATTTTGGAAGTGAAGATTTCCTGGCCGTATGAAGTAATGAGCGATAAGTCTGAAGGAAAATGGTTGCTTTATCTGGAAGATGTGCCAACGGTGCAAGGTACGGACTCATTTTATAACATTTTTTCAACATAATTGTAAAAAAAGATACAAAATGGACCAAGCTGAAAATCGGTTATCTTAAAACATTTCATCGGTCAAAATGAGTTATTTAATTTCTGCAACAAATTTGAATAAAAATACAGTATAGCAAAGAATTGGATTTTTAGCCAAATTCGGCATTCATTAGAATTGACTGGAATTCATTTTTTTGTTCTGAAAGTTGAATGAATTACAATTCAGGAGTTCAAAGTAAACTTTTTCTAAATGTCAGTCTAACTAGAATTGAAAAGAATAGAAAAGAATTCGTTTGGAACTCAGATTTTGGAACAAACGAATTCTTTTTGAAGAATGGAATAAAATGGAATTGAAATTCAAATGATGAATTCGGAATCTTTCCACTGAGAAATTTTTTATTTAATAATGCATTCTTTGATCTTTGTTTCTATTAAATATTTTTTGCAAGGATCACAAATGAAACTATTTTTTATTAACACAGGCATTTAGTGTATTCCTATACACATTTGTTTAAATATGTATATATAACAATTTAAATGATGTAAAGAAAACTGAAACTATAATTAACTATTTCCTTCATTTTAGGTGATGGAGAATGTGTGCTTCCCTCTGGACATGTAGCTAATCCCCTGAAACTGCAAAGCAGTGTGGGATTGGACGACATAGATTCCACGTTTACTCCAAAGCCAGCGGCTTACACTATGTCGAACCGGACTGCCAAATTCATCCGATCAAGAAGAGACACTGAGAAAGTAGTGAATACGAGGACGATCATTGATAAAGACGGACGCAAGCGTCAAGTTGTTTCAATGGTAAACAAACGAATACTTATTCCACTTGTTCACACGTGTGTGAAATTGAATTTCTCATTTAACAGAGGGCATTTTTCATTGCAGAATTGCAAAGCGGGAACGGCAAAATGCTTCGACATTATTTGCACGATTTATAATTTGCAGAGAAAACGAGAAGCAACTATTGCAATCACAGCAAGGTAACTTGGATTTATTTATTTGGATTTATTTATTCTCCTGTGTAGTTAAGAGATGAATGGCGATTAATGTCTTTGTCTTTTAATCTGTTTAACAAACGTCTTTTCTTTCAGATTATGGAATTCAACGTTAGTAGAGGATTACCCTCGAGTTGACATGGTCAGAATTGGTTCCAGTGCGGAAATTATCATACCACCTCATGTGGTAATTCAACAGGAGAATCACAGCGACGATTTCACGATTGTACGTCTATTCTCTTATTTTTCTCATCTTCATTTCTATTTTGCTTAGAGTTAATATGATGTAGATAAGCAATTTAAATACAATTTTTTTATTTTACAAGGTTTATATTTTGTAAATAATTGGATGTAAATGCAAAATATCAAGTTTATTACATATTATGCGAATTTGAAATTTTCATCAAACTTACTAATTTACTAATTAACTCTTGGATAAAAATCGTTCATTTAAAAACTATTAAAATCAAATGATTCATTTCAATCAAACAAAATCCCAATTTTTCCACGACTACTTTTAACAATCGTTACTCTCTGAAACATCGTTCAAAGTAAAACAATGAATTCTTTTCCAGGCTGAAACAATCGCTCGACCAGACCTCCAGGACCAGCAAGAGGCCGAACCAGTGCCCATCTGGATCATAATCGTGGCGATCATCGCCGGACTCACTCTCCTCATTTTGCTGACGCTCCTGCTCTGGAAACTGGGCTTCTTCAAGCGGCGGAGACCCGACCCGACGCTCTCCGGGAACCTGGAAAAACACCGCGAGGACATCCCCGAGAACGAGGCTCTTTTCAAAAACTGATGATTCCATTCGGTGGAACAATATGCGAAGCGTAATCGCATACGGAGAAACGACTTAAAGCAAGCCACACTGACTCAGTACAGTACTTAGACTCGGCCATAATTCGCATGTGATATCGTCGCAACGGCCGCTGTAATCGCACACACGACTACTTTGTGTACTGTGTTTATCGTTCATCTTGCCTGTGTCAACGAAATCGAGGAATGCTGTCAGTATTAGCTTGCGTCAAAAGTACAAAATAACGAGGAGTAGGAGTCACGCCATCTTTACATTTCACTGAGGTCAAAAGACTCCACTGTCCATTTTTTTCATCGTGAGGATGTTTCATTTGTTCTCGATCGATATATATTTTTTGCACTGCTTCGTTGAAAAATTATCGCTAGATAAGGTATTGTTTGTTTGGCAAATGTTTATTTTATATACAAATTATATATCAAAGTGTTTGAACTGGAGGCGGGAAGCGACTGAAACATTTTCACCGTTCGAAAGTTCGTCTTGACCTCGTTTTGTAACGCTATCAACGATGTTAATTTTAGGGAGGCGGTACTTTGAACTTGGCGTTTCTTGCGCGCAACTTTCTTACACATATCAAACGGAGCGACGTCGTTTGTTGCTGTTTTAACGTTTCATTAATCGCGTCGGAACTTTGTCCTTAAATTTGACACTGTTGGTACGAAGTGCACAAACTTACGGTAACCGGAAAAAAAATACTCGGAAACCGGAGATTGATGGCAAGACTGACGTTTTCTAACAAGACTTCGTCCAACTAACAGCGAGTTGTTTCATACTTTGATATTGTAAAGGTGAAATGTAAGGAACGATTCGCCCAACTGATTTCTGACTTCGTACTTTCATACTTTGAGAAAACTAATCGTAGTCCTTCCAGTACTC
Source organism: Ceratoteleas bidentatus (assembly GCA_022817645.1). NCBI lineage: Eukaryota > Metazoa > Arthropoda > Insecta > Hymenoptera > Scelionidae > Ceratoteleas > Ceratoteleas bidentatus. The sequence continues at coordinate 4,433 of JABFPB010001529.1, read as the reverse complement.
GCCGAACATTGTATATGCTGTAATTTATCTAACATTGTTGTCGCGAGAGAGACTGATGCGCGTTTCTTACAACCTTTGGCTAAGAAATGCGAATCCGTTATTAATGAACAAAAGTATATATAAGAGTAAATTAATAAATACATTTATATATATTTAAAAAATATATGTATATTTATGGCAGAAAATCGGTGTGTTGTAAATTGCGAATCGGAAACGTGTCCATGTAACTGAAAAGGCGAATTATTTATCGGAAAAGTGTCCTTGAATGCGAACGTCGATTTTTTGCTGCTTATTTAACACGACTTCATTGCGATACTCTAATTCGGGGGTCTGTGATTTGCTGACTGACTTTCAAGTTGGTTGGTCGATTGCGGATTCCCAATCTAATCCCAAATAACAATGCGAGAATCGTACAAATCCCGGTCTTGTAGCGAGTCGCGCTTATATTAACTAATCGTCATGATCTGAAGCTAATTTAAGCTCATATTTATGTTACCGCGAGTTACGTGCAATGGTTGCCATGCATTTACGAACTTACGACACAGTGACTTAAGTACGTGTCCGAACTGAACATTGTTACACTGCCAAACTGAATGTACAGTCAAGTACTTAATGATCCTCAAATCGCCAAAAAACGAAAAGAAGAAAAAAAGAAAACCTATCAGTGAAAAATATGGATTAATATTCAATGAATATTTATTGTAAATACCATTAATGTGATTCTGTAATATATATTCGCTTTAATCAATAGGGAAAAGTGTGTATAAAAAATTTAATATTTTTGAAATATCAGTTTAGCATTGGATAAAGATAATTTCAGGCAGATATTTAAGATATACTACACATGTTGAAGGTATTTGAATATAATTAAATATTTTCACATCTGAAATATTATTCACTGATAGGGAAGATTGTCCAATCTCCAATGTGATCCATGCAAAAGGCAAACGTCCCGCTTTTAGATTCTATTTATTTACCTAGAGTTGATCTATTTTACGTACACGAACAACGTTTACGATATGCGAATATATTATATTAATATATTACGAATTGGAGAGCAAAAGTTGAACGTCCGGGATCATTGCCTTAGTTTTCCGTGAATCTCGTTTCATGACATTCCCTGCAAATTCATCGTCATGTTTTTTGTCGAACAAAAGGAACTGTAGCCTGGACTAAGCGGATTTTATATATCGACACTTAGCGTAACCAGTGTACCGGAAGTTAAAGTACGTTTATCGGAACATGTATGCCTTATCCAAATAAAAATTACATTTTTGTACAAAATAGCACGCATTGCTTCATTTATTTACATATACACACACATCAGGTTGCTAAAAGTGTTCCTAATGTCCTCTAGTTAAAGTTTCCGGTCATTTGGTTGCAAAATTTAACGATTACAAACCTTTCATGAAATTCCCGAATGATTTATTGTTTATATTTAAACACATTTCTCAATCATTTGTAAACATCAATAATTTCTCAGATAAATCTGAATACTGAAACGAAATCTTTCTTGACTAGATAAAGTTTACATTGCAATAGACTACTATAAATTCATTAAGTAAATAATCTTTGATGTGAACTTGTTTCTGATTTCTTTTCAATATTAGCATTTACCTGGTGTAAGTCAAATTGTATAAGAAAATATTAATATTATATTTTCATTGCATATAATACATTATTAACAAGATCGTCCAAATGTTAACTTTGGAACCACTCGGGAATTCCCATAAAATTGATATACATTTACAATAATGGGAAAAATCAGAACTTTTAACACAAGACCCGTTCATCCAATCCATCTTTCCAATCGAACAGTTTTTATACAGGGTTTGCCATATCTTCGTTTGGCTTCTTTGATAAATGCATTTTCCATTTGTTCGACGATCTCGTTGAAAACCAAATTCGACAAGTGGTGATGCACCAGTGACCGGAACTCAAACGACAAGGAGAAGTCGATGACGCAGGTGTTTGGATTGTTTTTCAGACCTGGTCCAAAAATCCAGAGGGTATTCAGGTGGTCGAACAACTTTCCATCTGTGCACTCAGCCTTCACCATACGAGGATGTATCATAGTCACCTCTGAAGTGTAACTTTCAGTCAAGGGAGGAAATCCTATCTCTAGCTTTGCTCTGAGAAAGTTGTGTTTTTTTAGCTCCACTTCAGACTTTTTGCAGAATGGCACAAAATGCTTGTAGTTTCCTACATCGGCTACTACGTCGAACAGCTGTTCCATAGAAAATCTGGAAATTGATAAAAATAAGATAATTTAAGAATAAACTGTAGTCTGCAAGGGAAAAAAATCATAGGATTAAAACTTGACTGTTTATGGTTTAGTTATTTAATTAGACATCGTATGATAAACGTATAAAATCCTCCTCACTGAAGGATAAAATTCCCAAAAAGATCCAAGTGGCATTTCATTCTTCGAGACTCACTAAATTAGCCGGTGAGTCTCGAGGAATGAAAGGTTGATTCTGTGCCAAGCTTGAACATACCAAACGACAATGTTAAGTTTTAATTGCTTCAAGATAGAGCTATGAACCAATAAATAGGTTTCAAGGTTTCAAAGGAGACATTAATCGTTGTTTTATCGACATTGTTCTGATTCAGTCCTCCGAATAGCTCTCAAGCTTTAATCCTATGATATTCCTTTCCACGTGGAGTCAAAATGGAATTGGGTTGAATATTTTAAAAGAATTTTTAAAACTTTCCATTCATTTATATGAAAAATAAAGAAATTTAGAAAAAGTGGAGGAACATTTATCTATGTGGACACTGAGAGAAAATTCTAGTAACCGTTACTATTTTTTTGTAACCGTTACTAGAAAAATGTGACAAACCCCATTTTGTGTTCTTTGTTAAAGTTGTTGTAACGGTTACCAAAAACTGTGAATAAATCATTCCGGAGTTTTGATAGGAATTATTGTCTCAAAATTCCTATCAAAACAAAAGTTACAAAAGCTCTAGTAAAGAAAGCAAAATGCGTTTTGTCACATTTTTCCCAAGAAATTTCTCTCAGTGTAGTAATGGATCAATATAAATATGATAGATATTCTTTAATAAATAAAAATAGTAAATAATAATTGAAAAATTAAATCACTATAAATATCGCAAAATTTACTGAATTTTCAAATATCTCAGCCAGATTTGAACAAAAATTTATGAATTTTTGAGTCCGAAAAATATGAATTATCATCTTTAAGGACATGTGAGATGACGGATCATTTGAATCATTCTGCTTTTCACTATAAACCAAAGAAAAAACACTCATAAAATACAGGGTAAATGATATATTTAGTAAATACATAATTTACTCTGCATTAAATGATATATTTACTTTAATATTTGATATTTGCAAATGGCAAATATTATTTACTATTTATTCCGATAATATTTATTCAATTTCTGATACACTTTTACAAAATTGAAAGAGCTAGGATTATTTGATCCGAAGTTATAGGCTTTTAAAATTTACTCTGCATTTTGTGAGTTTCTTGTCTTGGTCCATCTTCTCGCATGACCTTAAAGATGAGACTTTGTATTTTTCAGACTCCAAAAATGCATTAACTTTAAAATTAATTAACATCAAAATTGGCCAAGTTATATAGCTTTAAAAATTTGATACATTTTTAGTTATTAAATAAATATTATTGCACTCTGTATGCAACTTGTAAGTCGCATATAGGTACCTTATAAAAATTTTACATAGGCAATAACAAATTATAATTATTTTGATTACTTGTCCAAAAATATGACAATTAATGACAGTGGCATTATAATGAATAAATGTGCATATATTTGTTTATTTTATGAAGATAATTGAGATGAATCATACCCAACAAGTTTTCGGCCTTCATATTCTTTTATTTTATTGTTAAAAATGTTTGTATGAAAAAGTCGAGTTGGTTTTTGAATCTCACCTACTGATGGCATTGATCTAAAAGGTTAAACATAGTTTTGTATTATTTTCACATATCTACTTAACAGTACATCTAGATTATTATTGACACATAAATTGCTATCTTACAACTTTTATGCTAACGATATTCTTCAGTACTTTGAAAGAACTACAATTATAATACAAAATATAAATATTAATACCTTTGAGTTTCATAGGAAATGTGAAACATTTTCTATGAATTCCTAACAAATTCCTAACAAATTCCTATGAAGGTTGTCACTGCTGACTGCCCAGCAAAAAATTTGGAATGAATAGCAAGGAATTAGATTTGTAACCAAATTCGACATTCATTACAATTAAATGGAATTCATTTTTCATTTTTGAAAAATGAATTTAAAGTTAACTTTTACAAAATGTCATTGTTACATCCTAAGTGAAATTGAAAAGAATAGAAAGAATTCATTTTGTTAGTTTGAATTCAGATTTTGGAATTGAACAGAAACGAATTCTTTCTGAAGAATTCAAAATT
>JABFPB010001528.1:0-24713 GCA_022817645.1 Ceratoteleas bidentatus | reverse complement strand
GAAAACATGAAAAATAACAGTTTCTACTTGTTTTATTTTTTAAATCCATATTATAGAGCACATATCAAAGTTAGAATTAAAAATAATTCGTCAAAAAATCTATTTTGCCCAAAAAGCACCAGACGGTCCCCTTAAACGATAAGAAACATGTATTATTCTGGTATTTTATTCAACAGGTTAAATATCCACTATTTTCACGGGTTTACATTTAAAACTAAAAATTGCTATTACGAGGAATTCAAATGAACATCATGCCTGTAGCGAGGAGAAAGATAATATGAAGATTCATGGAATAGTACGTTGTGTTTCTGCTTGAAATATTATCTCTACAAGGATTACTGAATTTCATGGAATTAAATGATTGAATTATTTCTAGTATTATAAATCAGCTAATTTAAGCAAAATATGAAGGATACTCTGTGCATGTAATATTACTTTTGTAAAATAAGAGTTACATACTAAAAAAAATATTATTTGGAACACTTGGCTATGTAATAACATTTATTTTATTCAAAATATGACATTAGCAAATACATCAAGTAATAACATCAATATGTATATAATATATAACATTGAGTTTACGTAATGACCCTTATAAACTATGTATACAGATTAAATAATAAAACTTTCATTGCCAAATCATATATAATACACCAATCATATAAAATAATAAAATATCATTATTATTCTCCCCTAACTAAAAAGCTGCATATAAATCAATGAATAAATTCCAAATCAAAGAATTAATTTACACTGCACTGGAATGTACTCAACAGTTTCTTCTACTAGAAATCAGTTGGTACCTCTCTCTCGTCCCGAAATTCTCCATTTAAATCTTTTGCACTTTCAAAATTCGTGAACCCCCCCACTTAGAAAATTCCATCAGATGCCATTAGGACTGATTCTACCCTAGTGAAAGTAGAAATATATTGGTCATAGAGGAAACATATATTCCCAATATATTTTTTATACAAAAAATATATTTTCAATGTATTTCCAATATATTCCCAATATATTTCCAATTTTGCAATATATTGGGAATGCATTATATATTCCTAATATATTTCTACTTTTCCTAGGGTAATTAAATATATACGCTTTTGACACAAAAACGACTGAATTTTTAGTATGAATTTGAACTACCAAAATGCAAATTCAGATGCATCCCTCCAATACCATTTCGATAGAAATGAATAGAAAAGAATTTAATTCTGGAATTCCAAAAGATCTGGAATTCCTTTCATCTAGTTTAAATTTTACAGTTGAATAAATTCCAATTCAACAAGAAGTTCAACTTTTATAAATGTCCACATAACTTAAATTGGAAATACAAATACCAAACTAGAACAAAAATAAACTCGTTTTTAAGAATAAGACATTTGTCATCGAAAACCCCTACGCAATAATTTAAAAACCCAAATAATTTAACTCTTTAATTATCAATTCACTCATATCCCTTCCTTTGTACATCTATGCAGGCTGTCCAATGTTTCTGATGGATTTTAAACCCATGCTGACATTCGCACACGGCAATCCAATCCACCACAATTGCCCCTCTCCGAACCGAATTCACACCAAACGAATCGCAGTAAAAAGCACTTTACAGCGCGAGCCGCGTAACAACTAATGACCTCAAATGCTAAGGAGAGCGAATTGAGTTCATTGATTCGAAGTTATAAAAGCGGGCTTTAGCGCCGGACTCGGGACGATGGCGCTACGCGAGCCTCGCGCGCGCATATAAACTAGAGGAAAAGCACCCTCTGGTAGGACTGCATGCTCGGAGCCGCAGCCAGACCTCGCTGTCAGCTGACCGCGCTGCTAATCGTCAACAGACGGCCGACGCGCTGCCGCCGCTTAGAGGGCGCAACTGCCCGGACGACGGCGATCCTGTCCGAGCGCACGACGTTCCCCGCTGCGATGATCGCTGTGAGTAGCTTTTTCTCCTTCGTAATTCATCGCGCACACGAAGCAACTGGTGTTTATATTGCATATAACGCTTTGCAAATCAGCACTGTGGCTGTCCTAATTTCAGTCAAACGGCTTTCGTTTGTCTTTCGCGGTCAAAATAAGCAATTGGGCCAGTGTCGGGCGAATTCGTCGAAGATGAGATGACGGGATAACGAGCAATTGTTAAGTGGGTTGTGTGGGTCGAGTTGCAAGTTAGGAAATCGCGATGTTTGGGAACGCCGCGGAAATGTGCAGGGGAAGTCGACGTGGAAAGTACAGTGAGGAAGTATGTAAATAGTGGACGTGGAAAAATCGCGGATTGATTTTGTATTGTTTTGAGTCTGGTTTTTATGCACTTCGGAGTTTTGCACGCATTTTGGGAGATGGATGAACATGTATTCGGGAAATATAAAACTGGTGGGCGCAAAAAATATATTTGCAACATATTTAAAATGTAAAAAAAACATTGATGTGTACAAAGATTATTTCATACCAACTCAGCATTGTCCAGTTACGTTTACATAAATCTTTTAGAAAAATCGCGGACGTAATATTTAGATGATATTTTTTAAATAAATTATGCAATTAAAAGTAGTACAGTTTAAATAAAATAGTAACGGTTTATCATTGTTGTTGGTTTTTCGCACTTAGACATTTTTGTTTATACTGTAATCCGATACGAATACAATTTTAGTAACAAGACTTTACATAATGTTTACGTAAAATGTATGTAATATATAAGTGTACGAATATTTCTATCCATAATTATTAATTTATATGTGAAACATGCATAAAAATGTAGTGGGATTATACTGTTGTTTGCTTAAATATAACGAATAAACTTTACAAATATATTTTCATCTGAGAAGGTAAGATTTCTTCACGGAAATGTTTTTTATATTTTCTTGATTGGATTAAGTTCAAGTTAGTACCAGTGAACTTTTATATAATGATTAATTGGTGATTGTAATTATTTAGAGGTTGACGGTCATTTACAGTTCGATTATTAAAAGAGCATTAGTGTAAAGTATGTCTTTAGATGGTTATTAAGTATAGGAGAAACAAAGTAGAAATATTGAACGACCGATACACACAATGTAAAACTTTACAACGGTTCTATGTCAATGTTTAATTAATGTTGTTCAATAATAGATGAACTGAACATATATGAATATTTTAAATACATTAGTTGTTTAAAATAAATGTTTATGTAGAATATTTAAAAAATTAACGAATTAACTAATGTTAATTAGCAAACTTTGTTTGAAATGTATCTTTTTCCACAGATCAAGTCCATTAGTTTTTCCTGGAATAATGATATTTTAATTCGGTTTAAAAATTGACCAATTTAAAATACTTTTATTAGAGGTCTGGATATAGCGATGGGAATCCCCACAGTACAGTGAACTCGACATATTTTGATATCACACTCATGAAGGGTTAATTACAGAATGCTAGCAAATTGCTGGGAATTTTGTGCTTTATCTAATGTTATATACAGTTTGAAGTAACATTACATTCAATTTCATGTGGCATTTGGTTTTTAATTTTGATTAATTGCATGATTTAAAAATAGCATTAAATAATAAACTTATATTTTTTAAACTATGGTTTATCCAACGGTATATTCGTTGGTAGGAACCAAAAAATTTCAAAATGTATAAAATTTCCATAAATGTATTTAGTTTAATTTATTTAAAAATTGAAATATATAGTGACGTTTAAAACAAGAAAACCACCTTGAGTATTTTGGATAAAACGGATCTGATTTTTGCGACAATTTAAACTATATTTAATATTTTAAGCAAACGACTGGCACGAATGTGAAATTAAATGGTGTTTACTCAAATTGCAAGTTAAGGCTGCAATGACTGATCTTGGTCGTAAACCTACAAATTTAAACGTATTTTCAGTTTCAGTTGGTAAAATTAGAAATGCCATACAGTTTTTAAAAGTAAACTTGAATAACAAAACACGACATTTATTATTTTTTATAATGAAATAGAATTTTGTTATAAATAAACAAAGATGTGTACTCATATGAAGTTATTTTGAATAGCACTGAAATTTTGTTTTAATTAGATGGAGCAAAACGGAAATTTGCTTAGGTTAGCAAGAAAAAATAGATATACTTTTGAAATTATAACTTACAGATTTATGTCTTAAGTATAACTAAGTTAATATTTATGAAGTATTAAAAGTGTTATACAAATTACACATATTATGATATGGTAAACCAAATCATAATTGTGTTGATTATAGTTTTGCAAAAAAACTTATCTTGGATAAAAGATAAACTTGCATGATTGTGATATTATACTTGAATATACTAGAACGTAATTATTTTGGAGTATTTCAATAAATATTTTTAATTTACAAGAAATTATGTAAAGCCTAGGAAATACTTATATATGAATCCTTGAAAACTGCGGCGTAACTAAGTGAGACATATGATCAATTATGATCAATCGTGACAACATTCTACATTACGATTAATAGATTAATTTACGACTAATGGATTTGTTTACTGCAATCATTTGTAATATTGTATACGAGTCATTTCAATGGCATTTTTATAAAATATGTCGTTAAATTACCGACCGTAGGTAATTTGCTAAAAAACTAATGGTTCAACCACAATTACTATAAACGGAATTTTTTTTCATGTTTCATATATATTTTTAAAATAAAATTGAAAAATACTTAGTATAATATTTGGGAATGTGAAAATACACATATTAATAAAATAAAAATTTAAATATAATTTATATAACAATTGGAAATATGATGATTTCAGAAATAATATTATAAAGGATTACACAAAACATGAAAATTTTTTCTTTAAGGTTCGAAAGAATTTAATAGCACAAAGTTTAATACAAATATTATTTGATGCGCAATTCATTCACTTAAACTTAAAACCGATTCAGGGCAGTAAAAATAATTCAGAAACCGCAGGTAATAATAGTCAAAATCGCGCAAATCGACCTATATAATTGTCAATAGCGTTGAAGATCCTGAAGTAAACTCCCTGATTTACAACATGTTAAGAAAATTAATAATTTTATCATGTTTTATGAGTGCTAATTAATATTACTTCAGCCATAAATAGTTTGAAAAATGTTTAAACAAATTTATAAGGAAAAATAGTAGTTAATTAAGATAATAATCAAATAAATGATGAATTTTGTTTTAACCGTACCATTAGAACCAGACATTATAAATTAATGTTTATTTGTTAATCAATTAAGGAAAATGTCTAAGTTTTAAAATAATAACTATCATATTAAGCTTACTTAATTCTTTGACGAACATTTGGAACAAAGAAAATTTTATTGAACTCGGTTTTTCATAAGGACGAGGATATTCGCATGGTAGACTAAACGCGAGTAAATAGAGTAGATAGATGAGGGTGTAGCCAAGAGTAAACGAGAGTAAACGAGGGTACACAAGAGTAAATGTAGGATTAAACGAGAGAAAACAATTTTTATTAAACTCCTTTTGGATTCTCGCGAATTCCGGTTGGAGTCTCATTTAAAAAATCGAACTAAACTAACTTGGCAATCTTTTACGCCTTAAATATGTTAAAAAAACAATTCCTTTACTATCGTTTCCTTCCTTGTTTGCTCCATTGTTTACTCTCCTTTACTCCCTTGTTTATTCTCGTTCACTCTCGTTTACTCTTGTTTGCTCTCAATATCTCACTTTTCTAGCATAGCAATCTTTCACGCGTTAGAAATGTTCAACATTTCCTTTACTCTCGTTTTCTCCCTTGTATTTTTCCATTGTTTACTCTCATTCACTCTCGTTTACTCTCATTAACTCTCTTTTACTCTTATTTACTCTCGATTAATCTCGATTACTCTAGTTTACTCTGCGGTGCGAATAGCCACTACCTTTTCATAAAAAGGCATTACTTTATGTTTGGTGGCGCGCGGCAATCTGTGTTGTGCCGAGCGCTTGGGATAGTATATCACTTAAAACTAATGGTTACTTTACATGCAACATTAAACCATACAGACACAATGCTGAATGTTCATAACAACTTTATTATGTTGTTTATAATCTTCAACAAATAATTCATTTATACATATTACCATTTATTAATATTCACTAATTTTGCAATTAAAGAACAAGATTAATTCAAAATATCTTATTTCTACTTCTTTCACAAAATCTGTTCAATTTGTTTTGACACAGATTTCGTGCCTCTTGATTTCAATTTACAAAGTTATTGATTTTTATTTATTGTTCTAAAAAAATTGTTGACGAGTATTGACAATCATTTGTTTGTTTGAGTTTCGCATTTTTAAAGTTGCATTGTGCAAAACACGCTCCTCTTTAGTACAATAGAAAAAGAAATATTCTTAAAAAAAGATACTTCCCAATAAAAAAAGTAATAGTAACGAGACTGCAATATAGATTGACGAATAAATATGGATTCATAATTTCAAAGTTAGTAGTCCCTTACAAAGCAATTTGATTATGTAGCAGAATTCAACATATTATTCCAAACATTCAGTTGTAAAATATTCAAACAATTTAGTTTAGCTTTACGCCCTACTTCATTACATTCGAATGCATCACAGTGAGCCACTTTCTGCGGTAAAACTGTATTAAATCACGGAACAACAAAATTATTGAATTAATGATAAAATTCATCCTAATATTAACGCAATCCGTTAAACACGTAGAAGACTATGCGTAAAATCAAATTTGACTAACTCAAAATCATTACGCAAAATTTATGAGAATTTATTTTTAATATTTTTTAAATATTTGTTTAGAAATTTTTCTACACTGTTTCACCGATTAATAATATATGAATAATTTAAAAACATTCAATAATAGTATTTTCCTTTGCGGTGACAAATCATAAAAACAGGAAACACAGTTATTCAAGAAAATTATCTAAATGATCGGCGTAATACACTCTCGCTGCTGTTTCTGATTGTGTCCCGTAATGTCAATAATAAACAGGTAAACGTTCGCGATGCAAAAATAGCTGCGCGAAAATAAAACGGGTACAGCTTGATTTCACTCGTACCTATTACTGGCGGGCTAAACAAAAATATTTGTTTGCAGTGTGTGTAGAAATTCCACTAATAAATATAGTATTTCTGACCGTCGATTGACTCTTACCGCGTGATTTATAAATACAAACAAAATATTCAGAACGCCCACTGGTAAAAACTAGCCGGATAAATCCAGATTTAAATCTAGGTCCAATTATAGAAGGTGTATGTTTTTGATCGAATACAAATTTAGTTTTTGCGAAAATGAGTCAATACTAAAATTATTTCAAAAGTTTATATTTCTGTTTCATAAACACTACTATAATTTAAGATTCGTAAACATACAAAATTTGTCACTTAAATGTTACGCGAAAAATGTAATCATACTCCAAACTCAGATTCAATTATAACTGACCGTACTCTATGATTTCTTTGTATGACAGAATATAAGACATCTATTTGCGTTCTAAGACATATCTTAATGTTTCACCCCAACCTTGGTATTATATAGGTCATTGTGCTTCCTTGTCAGAGTGGGTGAGGATCTAAATTTTAGATCATTAGATTCTAAAATCTAATTAAAAAAATGTCGAAATTGCTGGTAACGCCATAAAATCCGACCGAAAAATAAACTTAGCATATTCATATCAAATTCTTTCTTTTAAATTATAAATTTAATATTATTATATTTTTAATATGATGCATTCTAATATGACTGTAACTATACAGCAATTTTTTAAATTAAAGCAACCATATTACACACAGAAAAAAATTTTCTCAAATGAATAGTAGCTTCACTCTGTACCTAAAACGCGGCCTGGCTACAGTTTGTAGGTGGAGCACTACATTCAATGTTGTTTTAAATAATGCTCTAGTTGTAGTAGCAAATATCCGTCATGTAATAGCTACAAAAACGTTTCTAGGCCATTTTATTTGAATTTTTCTCTTAATGTAGAGTCACAGTCTGTTAATGATAGACATAATTTCCATTAGCGAAACCGAATTTCACATTATAGCGAAATCCAGCATCATTAAATTCTAGTAAATGTCTACCGACGTTTTTTGTGGTAATTATTTAGCAACGTGATATATGATAAACTCAGTAATTGACCTACCGCACGTATCGATGAACAAACTTTTCCTAATGGGACCTTACATGTTTCGACATGCCATCTGAATCGGAACTATTTTCACCATATTATTCACCATATTTTCCAAATTCACACTACATTACAATTAAAACAAATATGATTAAAGTCAAGGATCTGAGTAAATTATAATTACGCAACTTAATTAACATATACAATTTTAACAAACCATTTTTTAATTTGTTTGATTTGTTGTTTTTTGTGTACCCGCATGTTATACTTGTGTTATACAAAAATTGACTTCTGTTCGTAAACTGGAAATTAATACATTATTAACGATGTTCTTGATTTCTGAAAAGATGTTAAGTCGCGTAATTGTGTTACATCGACCGATGCAGTGTTGAAAGAGACGCTGTGTGCGAGGAGAAAAACTCAATTAATCCGAAAGCAAACATGATATAGAACGGAGAATATTAAAACCAGCTAAATTCTGTGGATTGTGCTGTTGTTTCAGTATGCCGCGTCCTACATTAAGTTCGTTTTTTGATTAATGATATTTTTGTTTCTTCGCGTGGTCTTTTAGAGAAGATGATAGAAAATAGAATGTGCAAAACTAAACTAGCGCATGATTTCAAGCTGACGTTTTACGTAATTTGCGACGTTTAAATGAAGTTTAATTGAATTAACTTTCTAACAAACCATAAAATGAACAAGCCAAAGTTATTGCCATATAAATGTTGTTTTTAGTATTTGTGATATATAGAATAATTATTAGTTAGCAATAATATAAAGTAATTTAAAGAGTATTATAATTTCTAACATAATAAGATTTATTATAATAATTTTTACCAATTTTAAGAGTTAAAAATAATATATGTATACGTAAGTGGGAAATTGCTGGATATCATTGGCCATATTAGTACTTGGTGAAAAACAGTTGCTTAGTAAACAATTCAGTTTTTCCTAGAATGTTTGTTTGATAGTATACAAGAACATTTCTTATTTGCCACATATGAGAACAGCAAGCATAATCGTATTATATGAATCACATTTTAAGACAACAAATTAAATCGTAATTAATCATTATAATTATATTGAAATATTTTTAATGAAAAAGTTTCGAAAAGTACCATGGTTGATAACCCAGGTTTGCTAGAACTACTGTCAGCCTATCTGTGTAATTGTGCAGACTGTAATAGTTAGATTTTAGTTTTTTTTCTATTCATTTAATTAAAAAAATGTTATAATCACTTTACTAAAGTATTTCTCCATATGCATACAAACTTATAACATCGTGTAATATATCAGAATTACAACTTTCTTCTTCAATTATTTAATCCTGTATTCAATGACTAGCATTTATTTTCTTCTAAAAAAATCCTTAAAATAACACAATAACATATTAATTTGTCAGAAAAACGACAAACTGTTTCATAACAATACGTGTAAATATTTATCACGTATTGTGTTTACAGGTTTAAAGCCTGTGTATGTTATTATCAACTTGGTCATTTTGCAATTCGCTTTATACACTATATCCAGCGTATTGAGTTAAAGGGAAACGTACATTTTTTACTTCGATTTCTCTTGATTTAAATTGTTATTGTGTAAAGGGATTTCACTGAAGCAATTTTGTCATCTTCGTTGATAACTTCACTCAAAACATTACGTTGTAAACAATTTTTTTCAAACAAACTTCAGTATACAAATTGTGTTAATGACGCTCAAAATATCTGATTACTTTCTCTATTATTTACATTCCTCATTCTACATATATACCTGACTTATTTGCGAAACCTTTTCACACCTACCGATCTTCAACTTCACTAAAAATCCAAAAATCTCATTCATCTGCCTCGTAGTTAGGAATCATCAATTTCAATATGTATAAAGGCTTTGCCTCGCATTTCGTCGGTAGTTTCGCTTAAAACATATATTATAAAGCTACCATAGATATCAAAGTTGCCTCTCTGGCCCAGAGGTAACTTGTTTGGCTGCTAACTGTGAGTGGCGAGTTCGAGACTCTGTATTGACTTTCTTGAAAAATGGAAACAAAACAAATATGAAAAAACCGTATATCCTTACATTTTCTTTTTCTGAGAAAAATATTCTTTTTCTACAAACAAAATATTTATCATTCTTAATCTTTTAAATAAAATGGAAAGAAAACGTTACATTTCGTGACAAAATGAATATAATTTTATGTTAAAATGGTCGCATTTTAACATAAAATTGTTTAGAGAAAAGTCGAACTCGCAAAATGTGCATTCTGAACATTCGCAGTTTCAACCAGAAGGTTGGTAGTAAAGCAATTTCCCTTCGAATCGAAAGGAATTCTTTACAGGTGAATTTCAAACGAGAAATCCTTTTTAAACGAAAAGAATCCTTTCGATCCAAAATATATTTTCCAGTATCTTCGCTTCTTTTTTAACGGAACAAACATTCAGGCTTTCAGGCTTAACATTTCCACTAAACATCCAATCCAAACTACTATTTTTTCTCGGAAATCATTAAACAATTTTACCACGCGCCAACACTCACAAACAAGAATCTGTCCCAACGCCCTCATCGCCCACCCCCTCCAAGTCTCTCTCATCTCTCTTCTTACTTGCAGAGCCGCTGCTCCCGTGATCGCAAGGCTCTACCACGAACCATGATCTCACTCCGGGTACAACAAAAATGAGCGGCATCTAGCGGGCGACGTCACGTCGAAATCCTCCGGCAAACACGTTGTCAGATAACGCTTGCGTCTCCGCGAAAACAAAACAGTTCGCAAACAGCGTGCCACAGACGATAAAACCGGCATGCGTGCGCATCTGGTGTGCAGTTGAAGCATCCTCTGGGACGGTGCCCCACGTGAGGAAGGAACCCCTTCGCTACTTGCCGTGACGATGTTATGACGCGAGTGTCCGTTGATCACCCGGGGCATAGCACGACTCGAAGACAACGAACATGATCAACAACCAGCCGCGCATCGTCCTGAACGCCGGCGATAGCCATGGCCACCACCAGTCGGTGTCCGCCAAGCCGTCAATCGTGTCGGTGTCGAGCATCGACTCCGACGTGAGCGACCGCAGGGACGTCCGGGAAGCCCTCTACTCGGGCATCTTCCGGAGGCACCGTAAGACGATCCTCGTGCTGGGCAGCTTCCTCAAGATGCTCAGGGTGAATAGAAACATGAATAATTACGCTAGTATCAAAGCTAACGACGAGACCGATGACTAGGCCGCAAGTCTGGAGTAAACTGTGCTGACATTGCCGGGAGAGGGCCAGTTGGGTGCTGGGAATCTGGTTGTGATGATAGGAGTTTTTAGGACAGTTTGTGGGATGTTGGGGAATTCGGTGTTAAGGATGTTAGGGTGGTTTATTGGGTCAGAAGGTGCGCAGTTGTAGCGGGTTTTATTGCTCTTGTCGGGTGGGAGATGGAGAAGGTGAAGATACAGATGGTTTTCTGTTGGGTGTTTGTTTGAATGGGGAAGAACCTAGGGAAATTGATGATTGGGGTTTTGAAGAGATGGGATGATCTGTAGAGAGGAAGATAGGTGGGGTTGAGTCTTGGAGGTGAAAGAAAATATTATGGTGGGCGAGGAAAGAAGGAAGAGGATCGGTTATTGGTAGCTTTCCTAATGGAACAGCGATAGAAAATTGAGATCGAGGCGATGTCGATGGCGACTCGCGGAAACATGGAACAATGTCTCAATGACATTGATTCAACAGTCGATATTGAATTGACGCTGGTTCAATGTTGACCACTGACATTGAATCTTTGTTGATTCAATGTTGGTCATCGACACTGAATCGACGTAGATATGATGTCGATTTCGATACTTAGTATTGCTGTATTGCAATACTTCTATATTGCTGTTCCGTTATGGTTATCTAGCTTATTAGGGTTTTAGATGAGTTTGTTTGAAACCCATTTTCAACGTCCTTTGGATCTTCTCGCACGCAAGTTATAGATGGATAGGAGATAGGAGAATATGTCTGTACCAAAATCGTCTCTGTTTCCAAGAAGAAGAGAAGAGCAATAGAAAACTGCTATTATGGTTTTTGTAAGATTAAAACATTATATTTTGAGAAAATCGAATAGACTACGTACATTAACGGATTTGGTGGCTTCAACCACTTTTTTTAATTGAGGGTCTCGGAAAGAAAAATTTAGGAACGAAAGGTTAATGCATAGTCGGCAGACGATTTTTTGAGATTCACAGTTTCGATCAGTGCAATTATTAAAAATGGTGAACAGTGAAAAATGGAAGGTTGGCCGTGCGCTAAGATTTAAAACATTTAATCCGCAACCTTTCATGTCCTACTTTATTCTTTCCAAAGATATTTTATAAAAGTTTTTTATTTGGAGAAAAATAGTCTAATGCATTGGTGAAATTAGTTGATCAAAGACTATAGCAATGAGGGACTGATAGTGCATTTTGAGGATATGTAATATTTGCTTATAATGCTGAATAAATTTAATTATAAAGTATTACTAAATTATACATTAAGTATCACTAGTCAAACAATCATAAATTTATATAATCTGACTTGATCAAACTTTTTTTATTTTCGACTATTTTATTTTAGATTATTTTTCTCCCTATATAAGAATCGAAATGATGCTAAAACAATCAAAAGTCCATTTTATTTTGAAACCATTGTTTTAACAAGAAAGAGCGCTAAATTATTATGTATCTTAATTATTGAAACGGCTGTTAGAATTGAAATCGCACTGCGAACTTCTATTTATAGGCTATAGAATTTAGTTTGAGAGTGTCAAAACTGTCTCTTGCAGTTAACAGACAGAGTCTATAGTCAATTAGTTTTTGTTATACGTAAAACTATTATCGTATCTACACAAATTTTATACTGTTATAACTTTTTCTTTACTCTAATTTGTTACTGTATTCACTTATCTTTCTACAATACGTCATCTAAATATAAAATGTTTTGTATTTGACTTCTTTTTTTGTACGTGGCATTATCGACGATTTTCTTGCAATTTATTTATTGTTTTTTATGTGAAATTTGTTTTACGTTTTCTGGCTCTCCGATGAAAATGTTTTAACTTAATTGTGAAAGTTATTCGCTATGCTGACGAAAACAAACTTGCGGTAAATTCTGTGTAATACTTTAAAAAGTTACATTAACCGCTATCAAATTCTTGTAAACTCAAATTGCTTGGATTAATTAAAATAAATAATAAATATAGATATCAAATACACAAGTCTGTTTTAGATGTTTAATATCTAATAAGAAATCTCTTTTAGTATATCAGTTTTAATTATTGTTAAAGACATTACTGTGATTTTGCAATATTTGCAAAAGTAAACTTTTGTTCCGTATCTGACTACACACATTTAAAACTTTCATTTAAACTGCTAAAATTCTACACAGAAGAAAAAAAATGCTAAACGAACCTGACAGATAACAATATTCGTAGACATCTTTCCGAAAATCGTTACGTAACGTTTTTCATCGGAGAGTCGCCTCAAGACAATTGCGTGGCAATCTTTAGAATGAGTCATCCAGAGACTCAGTTACATTATAATGTGAAACTGTTGACATGTTCAAATTATATATATAACCGTCATATGTGTGATGAACCACGACGAGATGGGTTATGAGTTTCAGAACTTGCTCGACTCTTGGGCTCGATTCACTGTGACCCTAAGCGAAATCTTCTCTGCAAAAATGTTTGATGGAAATGAATAGATAATGACTGTCTGAAATTCGTTTAACGTGGTTTGTTGAATGCTACAATGTTGAATGAATTCCAATTTATGAATTCAAGTTGAACTTTTTTTAAACATCGATCTAACTGGATTTGGAAAGAATAGAAAAGAATTTATGTTTGTATGATTGAATGCAAATAGTGGAATTGAACCAACGCGAAGTATTTTTGAAGATTTGAAATTTTTCGTTAAAAAGATTGATATATCACAGGAATAGAACAGTAAAATGGGATTGAATCTATTACAATTCAGTTCTATTCGTTTCTATGAAAAATGTTTGCAGGGTTACGTAAGATCTGAAACGAATGATAGATTCGTTAGTCGTAGTTGGTACACGAAATTTTATATGTGGAATAAAGTGAGGTGGTGTAGATTTGTTACCTAAGACGATGTGTAAATTTGACTTGCTGATCGGGGTAGTAAAACATTACACACGCTTCGTGTGTATGCCAAGAATGGAGTCACGTTTAATAGTTTACGTATCGCTGTAAAACGGGGTGAAACGCGCGAAATCGTGTATATATGGAAGCAGCCATTGCGTTGATATCGATTGGTATGTTGATACGGTCTCTATTTTGTATTTCGTAATTGTACTCGAAGGCCCCGTTTTACGGGGTTTTGTATTATTGCTATTTTCCACTTCACTTGACGTTCGATAAGTTATGCCAAACTTTGTGGGATTCAGAGTCTAATGTAAAAAGTCGCCAATTAATCGTGATAATGTCGCTGTTGCAGCTTAAATTTCATAACAGAAATTACAAAATTGTCTCGTCGAAGAAGATATATAATCTATATATTTTTCTTCGGAATATTAGTCGGGCTAATTATTGATTAAGATAAGATGCAATTGGCTACGATTTCTAGATTAACATTCAAACGAAATTCGAACCGAATTACTGAGTACTGAGAAATTAGGATTTAGACAATTAGGGTATAATTTTGTATGGAAGTATGTGGCAAGTCGGTTCCATTGGGTTGATCGTCGAATTTGCCCGAACTTCGATCAAACTCGGCAAATCCGATCGATTCCGCCTCTAACCTCATCTAAGGTTTAGGTGAATTAGAAAAGGCACATTTAACCCAACCTCGCTCGAGTTTCATGCGAATAGATGATTGTTTGCGAACGAATTATCCACTGTGGCATCAAGTTAGACTGTTTCTCTGATAAACTTAATCGCTAATAATAATTCTTCTTGACAATCGCGTGTCTTTCTTTTTGTGATCTTTGCCTTTATTGATTTACTTGTTTTGCAGAGCTTGGCCTCAAACAAGTGACTGAACCAAAGAAAAAATATGTAAATCTGTTGAGAATTGTGTAAAAATGTAGATGTCGTTGTATATGCATCATATGTATACTGCTGTTGTTCTGTTATGCATTTATTCATTCAAATGAAAATAACTAAATGAAACTGATCGTTACGGGTGTTTCTAGCGCGACTAACTACAAAGCAAGGTTCTCTTATGTCGCTTACTCGGCTAGGAATGCCTTCTGTTAATTTTTTTTTACAAGTAGATGTCACTAGTTTAGGTATACAGAAAATGTTATAACGCGGCCATCCTTGAGAAAATGAAAATGATGAAAGACTCTCTAAAAACTTTACATATTTTCTTCAGTAGATATTTCTTTTAAATGTTTGTGATAAAGTTAGTGGAATATTTTTACGGCATTCTCCACTCTTTCAATTGTTTGTAGTAGTAGATCACTTTGATATCAATAGCCTTTCGGTCCCTATATTGCAGAATGTTCATCAGTCATCAGAGTTCTTTCAGACTTTTGATTTTGACTACAAGGATGCACATGTAGCCTAAATTAATCTTCTGTTAATTGCGCCATGCACTTGAATTAAGAAAATCTTCATACTGAAAAGATTTCTTTATAATTGAAACCTAGTTTTTTAATTAAAAAAGAAGAACGGTACAATTTGTAACAGAACTGATCTACTACAATCAGATATCGAAAAATATTCTCACATTTTAAACTACAAAATAGTCACCACTGTGACGGCTTATATATTAACTTTTTTATTTATAAAATTATGGTTACAAATACTGCTCATAATAACCTGTATTGCAATAAATGTGCAGCTATTAAGGAAATATCAAATCGCAAGAAATGCAATACGTCTACTGAGCACATGGTGTGAATAACGAGAGATTAATCACTTAATGTTCCCTCGTGGCTGTTTCCGGACAATTCCAGCACAACCTTCCGTACAAATAGTTCAAAAACTACTTTCCCAATACATCGGAATAACGTATTTCTTCATAAATCCTCCATTACTTTGACCATCATCGTTCCAACAGTAGTCGCGGAAATCCACAAACTTTTTTTCTCCGATTGCCCGGAAATGTGCGCGCGGGGATACAATCAATCATCAAAACGAAAGTCTGTCGCCGAAACTATTCTTCTCACCCGAACTAGGGCCACGCGCGTATTTAAACCAGACCAATTTTTCATTTTCAGAAATACTTGAACCGATTGCATGCTCTGAACCGACTGTTTGCTTTAACCGCGATGCGATTTGACGGACAAAAGCTCTGATCTGCGGAGACGCTGCCGGGTCGGATAATTCAGATATTCGAAACCCGTTTAGTTTTGCCGGCGTCCCGGGACTCGTTTCGCAGGCCAAGTATTTTTATAAACATTTTTCGATTGCGGGCCTGACTTGTTTGACCGTCGGGAATGCGGTCATATTTCTCAAACCAAGCGACGGACTATACAAATGACGGACGAGTTCGCCTCGCGAGAAGTTGCACGAGTGTTTGCGCACTCACGAGAAGTTGCAGTGGCCAAAGCGTTTCGAGGGATAAGGTTGATTAATGGCTCAAAAGTACTGGAGAATACGAGAGAGTGCATAAGAGAGGAGTTGCGAATGCTGATGTCTACGTGTGCGAGTGTTTTTGGGCCAAGGCGTATGTCAGACCCAAATCTCAACTTTTAATGAGCTTAAATGTAATATTAAATCACACCTACTCGAGTCTAACATGAATCCCTTTATGACACTGTTAACACAGGCGTTTAGTGTATTGTTCTGATTTGTTTTGCGTTGATAAGATAGGCGATTTGAAAACACATCCCAACTAACAAAAGTGGGGCTTTACATTATCTGCAAAACAGCGTCAAACTATCTTTTCTAATTGGTAAACAACGTCGTATGTTTCAGTTTCATGAGTAACGAGTTTGAGCAACTTTTTTATTTGGGATGTGCTTAATTTTCTAAAGTAACGATCTTTAATTTGATTGGTTTAGACCATTGGAAAACCAATTAAATTCGTTCATGACTTTGTTTGGGGAGTTACAACTTTGATGGTGCTACTAAAATGTAACGCCAACAAGATAAACTGAGCATCGCTTTCTTCGATCAACCTTGAACTCCGATTAAGATTCGCGATGCATTCGCCATGGACAAAGACATGAACGAAGGGGAATAATTGTTGGTCCAAAATTGTGCGAGACATATCGTCGAGTTTCGTACCGGCATGATTTCGATTTTAATTGTCCTCCCGTCGAATTTTTGTAGACCCTCTTTGTCAAGAAAACAGCAGACGTACTACGACCACTAAGACCATTTGTATGCCAAACTACTGCCAATCAAGCTTCAGCTCCGATTCGTATGATTTTTGTACCGACCACGATCGCGCCGAGTGGCACTTGACGGCGTAGTTGTAAGCGATTTTGTACACGGCATAATAATGAGATACGACTCGTTCGCTGGTTAACGCAGATAAAGGAAACTGCAGGTAACGTTGCGCGACAATTATGTAAAGCAACATGAATTATTATTCCAAGCTGATTGTACACAACGAGTGATAGTGTCTGTGTCGTTACTGTAACTGTCTGTTTTAAGTGTAACTGTCTGGGAGAGACTGAGAGGCCCGCGTTATCGCGAGTTTCGCGTTGGAACGGGCGAGCCTGGCGCGACGCGACTTCAGACGGAAATGAGCGCCGAACGGCAAAGTCGCGACGCGAAATCGTCGCGGGACGTTGTATTCGACGTATGCCAGATTCGCCAATTGTAGCATATTTCTGTAAATTGTATAAGCAGTGTAGACATATTTTGTAATTGTCAGTTTTGTATAAAAACCATTGTAAAAAGTGCAACAATTTTTGAAATATAAGGTTTAACTGAAACGTGACACTTTGGTTCAACTTTGTCGCACATGAGCGGAAAACGCAATCTTTCTCCCTAAGGCGCTTTGAGAAAAACGCCATTTTTTCCCGTAAAATAAGATTTTCGTCCTATATGCTCGTAAAGTTATATTTTGCTTCCTGAATTTCTCGAGAAAAACTAAATTTCCCTTGAGAGCAAAACACTTCTCTCTTCTAGAGAGTAAGATTATGAACATCTAAATCTTAATTTTCTTCCTCATTTCCAGGGAGCAAAACACGAGTGTTACTTGCATTTGTTATCATAAATATAGTATGTACTTTAAAGAGCAGAACCATAAGTTTATTCCCTTGGTGCATAATATAATATTGCAGTGGAAGATGACGGAAGATCATCGTTTTTCGAACGATTGCATTTCTCGCCTTCAGTTCAGCTTGCAGAATTTGTACATTTCCTTTAAATATACTAAATTAATCCTAATTTTGCACACTAAAATAGATGGCGCAAATAAGAGGATGTGGTATTTAACTTATTCCCTGCTATAAGGATACAGGAGAATACATTTTGTATCCTCTTGAATCCTTATAACAGGGAATGGATTAAAAAAGTCTATTGTGATAAAAGTCTAAAGTTTGCTCATATTAAGACGGAACTATCATGAAACAAATTATTACAGAATTTCATAAAATTGAAATATGTTGTACCTGGTACCATAAATACATAAATACATTTAAATAATCAATTTAAAAAAGTTTCCAAATCATTTTCAACTTATTAGAGTTCAAAATCAATAAACATTCTTTTAACCATGCCTGTTCCGATAATCCCACCTTCAATACTAAACTCTGCAATGAAATATGCGCATCTTTTTTAATGTAACATTTTTTGTCAAAGCGACAGTTAACTATTACCTAAAAAAGTTGCATATCTGTATAGCGATATAAAACCATAACACAGCACTGAAAATAAAACATAAATGGACTCTATTGTTTATAGTTTAAAAGTTTTCGATACCTGCGTTGTCTGCAAAGGAAATACTGTGGACATTCTCTGAACGGGTAAGTATCCGAAACAAAAAAACTTTGGTTTTTGCAACGCTGTTTCCTTGCAAATGAACGCATTGTGAACAATTTCCATTAAAGAATTTGAAAAAACATTTTAACGTGATGAGATTGCGAAGCGATTGCATAAAATAAGTTGACGCTTGAAGAGTGGTTCAAGTTGAAGTTAACGGGAGAGCGCTTTCATTCGTACCTGGACCATACAAATCAAAGCACTATCTACAATCACATTGTTACCGAGTCTATTCAATACATCTAAACATTTCATCATGTCGTCGAATATTCCCAGCAGATAAACAACAAAGTCCAAGTACGCCATTTCGCGCCACAATCTAAGCGGAGAAAAAATCGCAATTGTACTGGAAACATCATACTTTGTCGTACGCACATTTAGTGCACTGAGGAGATATACACTCATGTGGTTAATATGTTTCTAAGTTTTTTAAGACAGTGAATTGCCGGAAATTTAGGCAGCCAAGCAAAATATTACTATATTATTGAAATAATAATATATTTTTGGTGATTTTGTTATGACTAGTTCTTCTTGATACTATTCGAATATTTTTTCATGTTAATTAGTACAAATAAATAAAAATTAATTATTTATCAAAGATGTTTTTCTTTATAAACTTGGAAATGTATGTATCGTTCATTTAAACTTAAATTAACTAATTACGTATATATAAACCATGATTAAAATAATACATTTTTGTTACTTAACTCATTGTTAAAATTTTGGCAAATACAAATAATCAATGTATATATTTACATAATTTTTTTCAAGATTTAATTTTATTTTATTTTTCGTTTGAATGTTCTTAAGTTAGTTGAATAATTTGTATAGTAATATTTCAATAATTTTCTATTAACCATGAAATTGAATCGATTACATTTTGAATCATAATCTGGTTAATAACTCAGGTTTTTAATTAGTTTACTATTTTGTCTAAGTAATTCAGTATTGTATCGTTAGTAGTATATTTTCAAATTCTATTAGTATTAGAAAAATATCTAATAGAATTAGTTAATTAATGCTTATCAAAATTGAACAATAGTCCAATAAGTACAGAAAAAATAGGATCCAGTCGAATGAAACTTGGATACAAGAAAATGATATCAAAGATCATCTGTAAAAAAATCTTTATAAATGTTGAGTTTTGAATACCAATCTTTAAATTAGCGATCAATTATTGTCCAGTGCAAAAGCCAACAAAAAATTGCTTGACAACTGAAAATATCATTATCATGTATTCTCAAGCTCCTTTGACCCATTTTTCACTTTTAAGAAATATTTTACAAATTACAATTACTAGAAATTTAATAAACCGAAATATCAATTACATTAGTCCTGCATTTCTCTTAAGAACCTCATTCTCCTCTATTTGGTATTTCTCCGCCAATAATTGATACGCGATGAATACAGATTCCGGCGTATGTTTGTCCGGTAAGCCCAACGCATTGGCATACATTTGATCAAAATTGATATTGCAAGGGTATTGCGCGACTTTGTCCTTTAGTTCGGCATCCTCCATTTCCGACGGGATACCTCTACAGAATAAACGATTATTAATCACAAATTTTAAATTGGAGTGTTCGTCGCAGATATAGTTTAGGTAAAACTTGCTGAGTTTACATAAAACTTTTTGATCGATACCCTGCAAAAATATTGAATAGAAAGAAAAGAATTGAAAAAAATTAAGTGAATTCTTTTTGGGCGAGATTCGGAATTCATTTTATTATTCTTAATTCTTTTCAGTTCTATTCTATTCCAGACTAAAAATGTTCTCACTTGGGCACAATTTTTAAGAATTAGGCCTCAGGAATTCATTTGTTTTAAGAGAATTCATTGTTATCCTTAACAAAGAATTTCGTATTTTTAACAGAATATTCGGATTCAGTATTCAAAACGACTCAAAACAATTTAAAATTCCCAATTCTTTTCTACTCAATACTTTTTGCAGGGTAAGTTACAAAACTCTCGCTATTAGGAACGGTTGACTGTGTAAAATTAGTGAAATTGAAAAATATCAACGAACTTTACTCGGAAGTCTGGGGGATAACAATACAGAATAACATTTAGGAGGTAGTCCCGGAATTTGTTATGTTCCTGGGATCGTCGACATCTTATAACTTTGTTCACTCCCCGATGTTTGGCAAAAGTAAAACGTGCTTCTTCGTCTACTGTAAGAACCTAAATTGGAAAAAATACAATTAACTCTAACACCGATCTTCCAAAGTCTGCCAATTATTTTCTCCTATCTGCCAATTATTTTCTCACTTTTAGGAGGCGACTTAAAGCTGCATCTATGGAGAACCAGCTAGTGCATGTATAAAACAAGTTCCAAAGCAACATAGGATCTGATAAAGTCCATATTGCAGCGCAGTGCTGTAGTCTAACGTCACCGTTTTCTACCGTTCTCTGCAAAGAACATGAATAAAAATCGTAGAAGGTAAACCAAACTGCAGAGCCTAGGAAATGGTAATCGTGTTCGTAGATATTTTTTTAATACGAGAAATTTGGAAAATATCATTTTAAGCAATAAAAACAATTTTTTTATTTCGATATTTGGTCGATTTTTAGTGGTCGGTTCCCTTAATAATGTTCTGAAATATTTTTTTTTCAAACTATCGAATTAATTTGTACTAATAGACTTATTACTAGACTTATTAC
Organism: Ceratoteleas bidentatus; assembly: GCA_022817645.1. NCBI lineage: Eukaryota > Metazoa > Arthropoda > Insecta > Hymenoptera > Scelionidae > Ceratoteleas > Ceratoteleas bidentatus. Next base: position 3,096 of record JABFPB010001528.1, on the reverse strand, counting down.
TATTCTTAAGGAACTATTTTTGCACGGAATAACTCACTTCGTATAATCCTTCCACCAACGCATAGCTATAATAAATCTCTGTACCCAAAGCAATACTAAGACATTTAAAAAATCGGAGTAACGCCTGGAGCAACCTATTCTTTCGAAACATCTCGCAGCACACTTTCGTAATCTGGTCGTGGAACAATTACGGATATATTACATTTAGAAGGTAACATAAAACGTTAATACTAATTAGAATGAAAATGTGGAAATTACGTTGTCGTCTACCAAATTCTGCGCTTTTCTTTGTCGATCTGTCGTAGTGTCAGATAATAAATACTCCGTCATTGCTTGTAACACACTAAAATGTGCAGCTACATCATGGTCGTCCGCTAAAGTTTCGACCGCCAGTTTTATGCATTGTTTGATTTCGACGTCAGAAATCTGAAGTTAGAATAAATAACATAGTCAGAAAATACGGTAAATAAGTATTACTTATACTATTTTTTAATGTAGAATAAAAATTACTGTCTGAATAATAACACTATGGGATTACAAATCAACACGGAGTTTTACTATTATAGATTTTACGTCAAAGAATATACTGAATAAAAAAAAATTTCATGAGTAAATTTTAGTCTTCCTCTGGTACGAAATTTCCTATTATTATTTAAACTTTTTCCTGCACAGTAAAAAAATAGTGCAGTTTTCAAGCATATTTACTTTAAAATTAAATCATATTCGCTTTAATTTTAATATGTAACTTTAAAATCACATCATTTATAACGTTTTTAGGTTAGAATGCCACAGATTTGAAGTGTGAGTTTAAAATTAAAGTTAAACTTGAATATTAAAGCATATACACTGGAATGTTACATTCAAACGTCGAATATCAAGTATGCATGCTTGAAAACCTGGTTTAAAATTCAAATTCTTTTGTTACAGTGTGAGAGTAGTTTGAAATATTACTACTTCAGTTTAAATTTACATCCATTTGGTGAAATGGATGTAAATGGGTGAAAACGTACCAAATGAATTTTGAACTGAAATATTTGGTAAATATTTGTTTAAGTTAGCTGAAAGATTTAATTGTTTTTATCATAAGCATTTCATTCTTAATATCTTAATATTTGTAAAGTCTGTTATATAACAGTACAATTGTTGCGGTGTATTTAACTAATAAATGTTGATTTAAAATGTACTTACTGTGTTGAATCGGCACATGGCTAATAAAAATACTACGCCGTAAGGAATAGCTTTCTCCGAGACCAATTTGTCGTCTATAGCGACAAAGACATCTGTGTAAAGTACATCCCTTAATTTTTTTCTCACCGCATCTGAGCAGTTTGCCATTTGCGTAAACATTTCAAATCGGGCTCTCTATATTAAAACACGATTTTTGTTACTGAACAGAGTTTAAAATGGAGATTCATTTGGGAAAAGGCTTCGTAAGTTAAATATCACACCTGTTGGTGAACCGACTTGTCGCCTTTTATATTCATAATAACATCCTGGAAATTCTCGTTTTCTAGGATATGCAGCGCAATCTCAGTGTCGTTCTTACTCAACCGCGAAAATACCATTAAAATAAGTGCAACTTGTTCATCATCATTTTTATCGTAAAAATCCGTAAGAACTTTCACAATGTCTGCAAAATTGTTACCATGTTAAAATATCACGTGTTAAAATCAACCTTGTATCGTAAAGGTGTCATGTAAAATATCCGGGCTTACGTACTATATTTGTTACTTCGTGCAAAATTCCGGCTTTGCACGAAAAGGGTTAGCAGTTTGCAAATCTGTCGTTTAATTTTTGGGTCGTCAATATACATAAACGAGATAATTATATTATACACGTTGATGGACATCATTTTTTCGGCTCGCCTTATGTCGTTTTTCACTACTTTGTCGACTATATCTATTAGCATCCCCTTTTTATCTTCCTACAATTAGATGGATTGATTTATAATATAGTAATAATAAACTTAAATGAAAAGAAGCATGATTCTGAAATGGCTAACAACAACGAAGTATTAAAGCAAAATATTATTTTGAAGTCTATAAGGAAATAACTGAAAAATTGTTCTAAGAATTAGGACTGATTGATCATCTCAGTCGTAATGGTTTGGTCAGCCATTTTTAAAAGTAATACAGTTGCAATTATTATATAATTATTAATAGAAGTAGCCTTTAACAAAAATTTGCAGAGTCGAACAAATAAGTAAGTTTGCGCTAACTAATAACTAAGTAATACAATACACTGTAAGTGTGAAAGCATCGATAAGCCTCTTGCAAAACTTCTACGTTGCGAAGAAGCGCGTCTTCGAACGATCTCCTCTGACATAACGCCACAAGCCACTCAATAGTTAGGTCCCGACATTCGGGGTCATCAAAAAAATTCTTTAATTTGACGACCAGTTGGTCGTTATTAATTGTTCCTTCACTAAACAATTTTTGTAGTACTTGCAGACCTAAAAGACCTTTGCCGGGATTCTGTTTTTCATCTGTAAGCATTTTAGGATTGAGAATAGGAGACCTTGGTTTAACAACCATAGATATTTATAAAGGACACCGTGGTTTAAAAACCCTAGACGTTCTGGTTAAAAAAAATTGAGCCAGAAAGTCTACAACACTGAGCAGATGAACTATGTCGTACTATGACATAGTTCATCTACGAAATTTCTGTTGCATATTTGTGTTTTATAGTAATAAAACACAAATATTGAAAAATATTTAAAATTACTCTGAAAATTGATTCGAGTTATTCTTTAACTCTGATTTCAGTAATGTAACATCTAAGTAATTAATATGTGAATAAATAAATAAACAGTTATGACTTATATGTTTACAAACATTACAAATAAAAGATGTAAATAATGCATTGACAACGTTTTCCCGTGGGGAATGTATATTTTGGTGTTCAATTACGGTAAGATTTGAATTTTCTATGCATATTCGAAATCGCGGCAACGTGTCTAGCAAGAAAAGTTGGACATGACAGACGTAACCCACTTTGGCCGAGTCGTTATCATCTCTGACTACCACCGCGGGATCTCGGGTTCGAGACTCCGTGCTGGCACGTTTGATTATTTTTCATTTATTGTGAACAATTTTG
>JABFPB010001527.1:0-24714 GCA_022817645.1 Ceratoteleas bidentatus | reverse complement strand
GCCAATTGAAGCGAACAACGTGAACAATCTGCAGATAAAATTTAATCAAATTCTCAGTATTTCGAGTTAATGCCATTTCTACCTTAACGATCCCATTTAGCATTTCATCCTACTCACATCTCTTGCACCAAATTTTATTTCCTTGGGCTTTCGCAAAGCTCTTGTCAAACTACCTAAACTGTTATAAACCAACCAAGCTTTTCCAATCTCATCACCAAGATACCTTCATCTTGCTCCCTTGCCTCAATCTATTCTAAACCAAAAATCTCAGCTCTCGATCCGAAGCTCTCATTAACCTCTTCGGCGGCTTGATTTGCCGTTCGCCATTCAGCTAATTGAGCGGACCAATAAACAACCTTTCAACCTCCTTATAATGAACCCCCTGACAAATGACAAACCTACAAACCCGCGCCTCCGTGCATACATCAGCCGTCACTTCGCAACATTTACAAACAACATAAATAAAATGCGCGCTCACGCTCGCGTCGCTGAATGCAAAGCGGCCTGGACGTGTGTGTATCGTGTGTCAGTCGAGCGAGAGCCTGAGAAGAAAAGTCCGACGTCGCCGTCGTCGTCGTCGACGCGCGAATCGCGCTGCAATATCGCCGCGTGCGTATAGAAAGTCCGCCCACTATGCGCGACACGTCGATCCGCGTGGATAAAGTTCGCCGGCATGTCGAAAGCGCGATTATGCGTACATCTTCGGCTCCAATTAAGCCGGCGGTTTTTCCGCCGCGGTCCGAGACCGGAGATAATAAAAGCGCACAGATCGGACGGTTACGCAAAAGTTACAAATTAATGACATCGGGCACTCGTTATTCCACGCGAGGGCATACCAGAAAATTGGAATAGGGAATCTGATTCCGGCGGAAAAGTCGGCGACGGACGTTGCGAGATAGTGACCGGTTTTCCACTTTTCGAGGAGTAATTTGTTCGTGGGAGAATTCGTAGGGTAAATAAACGATGGAGGATTTTCGTTTGAATTTGTTTATTGAAATAATTTATTCTTTTTGTTTCAGAGGGATTTCCCATTCTATGTTTGCCCGAAAAGAATTCCTATTGATTCGAATGGAAATTCCTTTTTCGGATTCTGTTATGGATTTTTTCCCTTTTGGCGCAGACTTGAAGCGAATAGGCTGTATTACGATGTTCAAACGTTTTCAGCATTTTAATTTGTGCAAAGGAATGGGTACGTTCAGATTCAGATGATTTTTCTCAGGGAAAGAGGAAACTAAGACACAATTCCTAAGTCAACTTTCCGTACGGATCATGATCGGTTGCAACAGTCGTGATAGCTCAATTACGATAACTCGTTTCAAAACCACAAAATTCCTCGCGCCACAATCAGTTCAAACTGAAAGCTATTAATCAGTTGCCTCAATAAAGTTGCTCCCTCGGCGCAATTTAAATTTTGCATCTGTACGGGCAAAACGATCGCGTTTACGCGAAACTGCATAAGTATACTCTTGGGTGGCGATAAATTAGGTTAGCATAAATAAATTTGATCGAATCTATCGAGGTGTGTCAAAGGTGTATTTAACGGTGCCGTCGGGCGGAGTTAGATATAGTCATAGCTGGATTACTCAAATCTGATACAATGTAATTACAGCCGGCCAAGTACGTTTAGGCCGCGTCCACGAGAACTAATTTATCTGAAGTTTGGCGGTATCTGCTGGGATCTTGTAATTAAGACTCTTTAGGCCTGCCAGACTCGGAGGACGAAAACAATTTGTTTTAGCGGACTTCGTCAAGATCCCATCCGATGCGGACGGACTGCCCATTTTCCACCAGACGTACCTGCGAGTTCGAGCTAATTAAATCGGACGAATTGCGGTCTTCCGACAATTTTTCTGTCGCCAAAAGTTAAGTTCAGTTGACGGGTTTCCATCAGCTGTTCAGACTTCTGATTAGACTTCTTGAAAGACAACTGAAGAATCGATGAAACTGCATAAATAGTAGAAGATTTGTTGCCAAGACATTTTTGTCGGTAAATCCCAATGAAATTTATGGTAAAATAAAGATTTAATTTAATTAAACCTTCCTCTTTAAACATCTGAGAAGAAATTTTCTTTTCATTCCAGTTTGAATATGCAATTTCATTAATTTTAAACTACAGAATTTGCAATATTTCTGAAAAATTGGAGTAAGCATTTAAAAATGTTTGTGCATCATACATTTTCAATTGAAAGCAATATAAATTAAATAATTTCTATTTTGTTTCTCTATAAAGTATCATCATTAATTAATAATGATACTTTATAGAGAAAAAAATCTCCTTTAAGAAACCTTCTCCGTCCGACAATTTCTCTGAAAAAAAATAAAAAAAAAAATAACCCAGTCAATTTTCTTCACCCTTTCTGATCCACCACACCCCGTACCGTTTTCCGAACCAGCCCGATCGCCTCTCCCAGTTCGCACACCGACAAACTCCGCTCACGCACTCAGCCATCACGCATGCGAACTTTTTTGCGCGCCACTCGTGCGAATGCCGCGAATTGCGCGCGGTCTGCGCGGCGCGACGTTTCCGCGTGGCGCGCGTTATCCGGTCGATCGAGGCGAGCGCAGAAAAGTTCCTGTCGCGCGGCGTCGCTCAAGGAATCTTGCGGCGAGCGGAGCGTTTTTCGACGTCGACACATCGCGCACACATTCGCGCTCGGCCTGCACACCACGCATTGTGAGCGCGGCCGAGTGATGCAACCGAACTCCGCCCCAGATCCGCGAACCGCTCTATCCTGCCGACCTGGACGCCAATCCTATTAAACATGAAGTGTACCGGGCAAAGGAAAATCGATGGAAATTATTTAATTTATATTGCGTTCAAGAAATAGTCTGCAGCGTTAAAAATGTGAGGATGGAATGAATTGAACAATTTTATGACAAGTGAACTTTTTTTACGAGTTAGATATTTTTGATTGGGATAGGAAATACTTTTTAAAGAAAGCAAAATTCTTTTCAGCTATTTGACAAAACCATTTTGCGTCGGTCCAAAAAGAAATTAATTTTGAAATGTTTCCTCCCAATTCATGAAAAGTTCAAAGTATTTGTTACAACATATTTTCGCAGTACACATATCGACATATTAAAACATGGTCGATAAACGCATTATTACAAATTTTGCTAACTCGTTCATTGTCTAGTTTCTATATACTCTACAAGTTCCTATACTTCACTCTTAACACGAAACTTGGCATTAAGACAAGCGTTCTGTCCGGCTACCTATTATCCGCCGAAACATCGATCAGCCGCAAGGACACTGTCAGCTCGTCAAAACACGGCCGGCAGACAATACCGAGCGTTTTTGCGCGACTATTTATCGATGTAATGCCGATTGGGTGTTTCGCAGTCGAGACTGCTCGGAGAGGCTCGACAAATTGAAATCATAAATTGTCGGACGCGGATGCTAGAGAGGTGTAATTAGTGGGATGGGGGAGGTGGGTGGGGGGAAGCAGGCGACGTGGTCGTTTGATTTGGGTGTTGAGATATGATGTGGGCTCGATTGGGTCGAATTTCGTGGTGAGTTCAGGTGGGTGAGTCGGCAACCTTCGACTTATCCTTGATGAGGTTTAATTAGGTGAGAATGCTTTGGTTCGAGTCTCGAGATTGGAACCTTTTTATCGCACTGTTTTAAAATATAATGAGAGAATTTAAGTTGAGTGGGTGAGTTCGCGTTTCAGAATGTTTCAAGAAATTGCCAAATTCAATGAATTTGTGAAAATATGTGTTTGCATGCGTTTTGATGATGTCACTGCTTTTTTATGTAAAATCTACATCTATTTAGATCACTGAAAAGGGAAGATAAATCCAAAGAAGTAAATAACTATAATACACATTTTTACGAAAAGTTAATAATATTTAGAGTCTTAATAAAATAAATTTTAGACACTATCATGATTATATAATTCGATAATCTATATTACAAGATTATAATTATTTCACTCAGAATAAATTTTATAAAATGTAGAATATCTTTTATAAAATTATAAAAGGTAGTTGTTACTCAGTCTCAAAAAATGAAACCGATACAAGATTATGTCCCTTTTTTGTCCAATGAATGTTTAACAGTTCTTTATTTACCGGAATCCTAGTATTTTACCGACTTTACTTAATACAACAAACCACGCAAAATTGCAGATCGGATCTTCCAAGTTACATAAAATTTCTCAAATCAGATAAAGCATACAATTTTCCCGGTACACCGCCAAAAAAAGTCGCATGCAATTTGACCGAACTTTTCCCAGTCCAGAATTCTATCTCCGCCGTGAACACCGCAATTAACAACTTATTAACCGAGCGAACCCGATCTTCCAACCGATCTCGTCCGCCTCTCGCGGACCGCCGATTTCGTTTTCCACCGGGATGCCATCTCAGGCGTAGGCGGCCGTGTTTACTCGAGATTAGGAAAGTACACGATCCGGCAGTCCGGTGCAGCGTAATTACGCATAATCAGCTCTTGACGAGTCTAGACAGATATAATCACGTCTTGCCGGCTTTTATTAACGATTATATAACTCGTCTTCAATCTCGCCGCGCGTCGTCCGCGCAGTCCGGTTACGCACGACGCTACCGCGCGTCCTAACTGGATCGTCGAGTCGCACTTTTATCTGACGTTTTCGCTTATAGGCGATTTTGCCAGCGTTGCACAAGCGCGATCGACGAAGACGACGCAATTATAAGGAGATGGGAGGGGAAATCAGAAAAAAATTAAGAACGGTTTCAATAAGGTTAACTTTTTTATTTACAGGAATATTTAGTATTTTATTATATAGAAAACACAGGTTTTTTTAAACATTTTTTAATATGTAGGATGTTTGCTTCAAAGTTAAAATTCTGTTTTTTTTCTGAATTATGAGCTAACTTACTTATGTATAAATATTAAGCTCCCAAACTGTGCAATTATATAATATTTTAAAAGTAAAATGTTATTAGATAATCTTTTCGGAATTTTTCGGAAGCCGAAATGAATATAAATTCAATCAAAAATTTATATAACTTCCAGTTCAATTATTAAACACTTGAAACATAACAATAAATGTGAGCATTAGTAAAGAAGGAAATTAACCCGTTGACTAAAGTTGTCCACTGTAGTGGACAAAAAATCAAGTTGAAACCTATTCTATGAAAAAGCAGTAAAATGATATTTATTTGTTTATTTATGTAGAACTGAGTCTGTATGTTACTTTGGAATTTAAAATACATTATGTTTATTATTTTCTAAAATAATTGTAAACGACCAGCTATTCTTACAAAAATATTAAAAAACTTGAAACTCTATAAAAAGTTATTCATTCATCTTATATATGAGTATTTTTCATATTTCGGGTTTCTTTAGTAGGCGGAACCCAATGGCACATGTATTATCAATTTGCATGATACTTTTGTACACAGTGATCGTAAATGTGAGTCATGAAAAACAATGGGTCATGAAAAACAATATGAAATGCGGTATTTCATGCATATGTTGAAAAAAATAATTTTTAAACACAAATTTTGCCATGAGCTGATATTATGTTGATATCCAGGAAGCTGATATCTCCTACTTATCAAGAAGTCTCTGCTCCCGCAATTCTTCAAATATCGATATGAAATTGCAGGTATGTCTTCAAGAACAAGTTTACAGAAGCATTTGGGGAAAAAAATCAATTTTTATGTAGAATTTTTTCTCGAAACTTGTGGATCTTGGGGGAATTGCTATGTTGAGAGGATCGTCTCATTTAATCGTAACATCCCATAGTATAATAAATCATGCTTATTAGTTTTATTAGTTATTTTTTTCTTGTCTCCCCATAAGTGAAATTTCACTACTTTATCACTAATCCTGTTCATTTGTTTGTGTTCGATTGTTATTTTGACATTATGAAACAAAAATGTTAGTAAATGTTAGAATAATTTGGTAGAACAACTGTTTTTATGCCTGACATTAAACATTCAAATTGAAAAAATTGAATATTGACAAATTCAAAAAACAAAAAAGTTATGCTCTTTACAGTATTGTTGTATGATTACTGAAAAATCGTACCAAATAATTTGTTAATTAACACGATTTTTAATCGTGCCAACATAATTATTAACAAAACGGAAAACTTGATTCTGCAAACTATGCTAATTAATTTTAAACACAAGAAAAATGTTTCATCGTCATTCAAACATATCTTATCATCTCATAATATCAATCAATATCTTTATAAATTTAAAAATATTCTCCTAGTATCAAAATATTACTAAAGTCACTTTTTCCTAAATGTAAAGATTTCATAATAAAAGTCAATGGAAATTATAATTGTTTCATAACATTCCCTCATATAAATTCTTCCCCTTTTAAGCGAATCCGCGGAAAAATGCATCTCCTCTCTATCCCAGTAAAAAATTGAATCTAAATTTATCTAAACGAGATCTTTTTATCTCATTAAGATAATAGGCTACGATAACTTTGTGATCAAATTCTGATCAAAACCTCTCCATAAACTATCTCCTCCACCCTCTTTTTTTACCCTGGCATTCAACTGGTCCTAATATACACATGTTTCTCCCACAATCCTACACCATGTTTGGTTGCAAACAAGTATCCCCTGCGTTTACCATTCAACCGCCTGTACCAACAATACCTTTACTCAACCTAAACACACCATCGCATACTTCATCAGACACCATAAAATCATTCTCGCTAGCAATCCCATTTTTTCACTTTACCCCCTTGATTTCTCTTGGGCCTCGATTGCTCGAATTTCTTCGCGACGAGCCTTCTATTATTGCGTGCCGCGTGCGCGTTAACTAAACGCGACGACAAAAAAGCGCACAATGTGTGTTCTGGGTTAACCAGAGCGCGCTCGGCCGATCGGCAACCATGTGGGCGTAGGCTCTGCGCAGTTCTAGGTCGCAGGAGGATTCGACTCGTTATCAAAGTGGGACGGGAAAATCTTATCTGCGGCGTTACAAGCGCTCGGCTAAAACACTTCTCGCACTCCGTGTCGGACATGGCCTGGACTTAATTGCGTGGAAATCCATTGATCTGTCGATTAAGATTACAAGAGCAGATACAAGATCGGCGCGTTTGCTGTAGGGTGATTTAAGCAACGCGTTGTTGCGTTTGTCGAAAGATAATGAAAGCCCAAGGCGCCGTCAATTAAAAAATGAAGATTCCCGATAATTCCGCGCCGAGGAGTAAACAAGTACCGCGACGTGCGGGGGATAATTGGCGAAGCGAGGAAATGGGTCTAAGGGATCGGCAATCCTTGCCGATATTTGGATTAAGGCGGATTGATGATGTTCGTTTATCGGAGTTGCTTGGATAGAGGATTCGTGTCATTAATATGTCGAAAGGGGGTTAAGGAATACATTTAATTAAAGCAGAATTTAAGGATTAATAAAGATTCAATTTTATGCGTGATAAATTGTGGGATTGTTCTTTAAGCAGGTTCGAGTGTAATTGATCTGAAAGAAAGTTGGTTGATTTATCTCAGCGTTTCACAGGGCCGATCAATTGTATGCACTTAAATAAGTTTGAAAATTGTAAGATCTTTAATGCCCTAACAGACAGTCCACTAAATCTCGTGGATTCAACGCCGAATCTACGTTGAATCCTCGTTCGAATATTCATCCACGTATATTCCACGTGGATTCTATGTTTTATATCTATTAGGGTGGTTAATCTTGATGTTTTCGTGGTATAATGCGATGGCATTCATCATTAATCTTGAGATGACAATTAAGGAATTGATTCTTAACTCTATTTTCCAGTTTCGACGTTAAATCGATTATTCATCGCAGGACGGATTTCGCCTATTTGAAAAGATGCATGTCGGTTTGATTGAGTCTGCGAGAAAGTACTTTGGAAACACGTTTCGGATACATTGTGGCGGTTGTTGCAGTCGGTGTTTCAGTAACAATTTGTCTGGCGCGCGATCCGATTTACAAGCCAGCGGATTAATAAAGCAAACGAGGGATGCACCGGTGGATTTCACTTTCCAAAATCATAATTCGCGGATTGCACAACTGCCCGAGACACTCGGCCGAATGAGCGAGATTATCGTCATAAGTTAAGCGCCACGTGCATTTTGCGAAATTGATTTAAGCGGCGAGCACGCGGGAACGATTTTAAGCCCCAGTCGAGCGGCATTATCGAGCCCGCGAAAGAAATTTTACGAGCTGCTCCCCGCGATCGGGACATGGGAATGCTATCGGAATGCGCGCGAGCGGGTATCGGCGGATCGCGGCTGTCATAAAAATGTCCAATAAATATACGGGCCAGGCGAAAATCGCTCGCCCAGAAATTTCGTCGTAGGCGGCGCCCGACCAGCCAACTGCTGCTCCCTGCTAAGCAATGCGATGATTTTTCCGACGATTCCCGCAGATTTACGTTCCAAGTCACATTTAAATTCGGATTAGAGTGTTTCCGCGTTGTATAAAATGCAGTTTCTTTGGAGGAAGTTTCTTTTGGTTTTTCTGAGTAGAAAAGCGTCAGTTTAAGAGGGTAAATGATTTTAGAAGTTTACCCGATTTTGAATTTATCATGTTGCAAGTTGTTTATGGAAAATGAAAAAAATGTTTTTTACAATTGCAAATCAATTTTTTTGGATTGTTGGGAAAATAGTGTTTTTGGCTTGCGATGTAGATATATTGCAAGGGAAACAATATTTTCGATCGTTTGACCGATCCGTTTAGGAAATTCGATTTTTTAGTAAAATGACGCACTTGCACAAATTTATGCAACAAACAATTTCTTGAACAGAATAGAATAGAAAAAAAATAAAACTAATGAACTTTTAACTAAGGTTAGAAACGTCCAAGATACATTAAATTGACATTTTACGACATCAGTGTCACAAATACGGACGTTAACCTTACAAAAAAGAAAATAAATTGCGATTAAAATAAAAAAACATAATCGATAATCTGATAACATTTTTGTCAACGTTTTTGTTAAAAAATAAGTATTACAATCTATAATTAGTTACCCTTTCAAAATATACTAAATTACTATTTAAATATATGCGTTCAGCATTCATTTCTCCGCGTTGACGCTGAGGAATTCGATTTTGAAATTCTCTATTGTGTTCTCTAATCTGTATATTAAAATCCAGAATTCTTCAATATTGTCCAAACATTTTTAAACTTCAGTAAAACCTCCAATTTAATTTTGTATTAAAAATACCCTAACTCACAAATTACTACAACAAATCCATTACAGATCCCCTACATGTCCTTCTCAAGTCCCCAATTAACCCCTCTGAAATAGTCACAGCATCTACTGAACTTTTGAACTCTGTCTCAACCAGCCACCTCGCAAAGTTTCGCCTCAATTTCGTCCCCAGCGAAACATCAATTAAACATTTCCGCTCGTCCAAAAAAAGCCCGCCGATCATTATAGGAAGTCGTGTTTTAGCGGCGCATTTTATTTCGAGCGTAATCGCGAGTGTGGGTGGGTTACGCGAATATCGGCTTCGCCTTATAAATCAGCGCCGGCATGACCGGCTGCCACACCTTTCCCTTCTTCGGGCAATCACGAGCAGTCACCGTATCGGCAACATCCCTGCTCGTCTGTCCGTCCGGGCGGCGTTACGTCGCCGGCCCTAGGGTGGTTTCGCAAATTCGCGATCCGTCGCCGATCGCTGAAAAGTTCACGGCACGACGTGGACGTTTCCTGCTTCGGGTCGTCGGCGTTTGTCAGCCCACGAAAGTGGAACGAAAGCTCTCGCATTTTTTCGCCGTTAGCCGAACGCCCGAACAATGGACGAGGAAGTGGCGACATTCGAAAGCGCGTTTTCGTGCCGACGTTTCGCGCCGGAAAATATGAGCGAAGCTGACGGAAAAACGGCTCGTCGCCTGATGAATTGCGGGTCAAAGTTGCTGTTGTTATTGAATGTTAAGTTTGATAAATTGGGGCTTCTTGTGCCGGCGGGGGAAAAAAGTTTTATTAATGACCGCGCGGCCGGGTCATTATTTCGTAACCGCTCGTGTTTGGATTTAGGCCGTTTTGTTCGGAGGGGATTTTTTTTCGACGGGGCCATTACACCTGTTCCCACAATGGGAAATGTGGATCGACTGAAGAATGCTTCTCGGAAAAGTGGCATTGATTGAATAATTGATGGTGCGTCTTGGGTTTGACAAATCGAGTGGGTTTGAGGACGGGTTTGAGACGAGTGGAAATCGGGGAGCGAAATGTTGGCGAAATTCGGGTGTTGGGAAACTGGACGTCGGGACGTGAAAAGCGGCGACGAACGAAATCCCGGATTACGTGTTAAAGTGGATTAGAAAGTTCAAAAGATGATCGCGGGAAAAAAAGCGTCGAGTCGGCGCGGTGATTAGCGTTTGCGTAAACGAACTGCCCCGGATCGGTAAACGAGCGGCGGAAAAAGGGAGTTGTTGTTCGCCGGGTAATGGGCTATTGCTCCAAGTACTTCATTTTTTCGCCCAGCGGGGCACCACATTCAAATCCTGAGCGTTGACCAACATCAAAGGCCACGCTCGATCGAAATGTTGCTGAAAATCAATCAAACGATACGGTATTGGAATAACGAAATCTTCGTACTCGTTTCAAAAACAGTCCGACATTGTAGTTTAATGAGAGAAAACTGTTGCCGGAGAAAAAATCTAATTTGAGACGATGATGAACAACTTGTCATAAATAATGGGACGAAAAATTGCTCCCCTTTTCCGATGTCTTGGGGTAACACATTTTCCAGTTTATAAAATCGTAAGTTGTAAACAAAAAAAAAATTTGACATCAAACAGATTGGGACGATGATGAAGAACTTGTAATAAATAATGGAACGAAAAATGGCTCTCTTTTACCAATGATGTGTTCGCGTGACCCTTTTTCCAATTTGTAAAATCGTAGGTCGTGAACAAAAAAAGCCTGGAATCAAAGTTGATTTTGAAACTGGTTTACTCGACAATGGCACATTTCTCTGGACTCATTATATACGTTGACATGTTTCACGCAACAGACAGGGGAAGCCTTTCTTTCTCCATCCTAAGTATGCTATATAAATATGTATATACAAATTTATAAGTAATACATTTGAGCGATTGACAGGCATGCTACCGTAACATCATCTATGCGAGAAACGGTGTGTAGTGAGTGTCATTGAGTTACTGCCCGGCCAGTTTTGGATCAGTGCTGTCGATCAAAATCAAAGATACCGGTACAAAAGTTCATCGATACCATTGCGGGCAAGAAAATTGGTCGGCTCGGTATCAGATGCCAACCGTCCGACAAATATTTCTCCCGTTTTTTACCGCCAAATGAAATATCGAAGCCCGTTTTGCCCTGAAACGTTCCAACTCATCTTCGAGGAATACAAACCCATCACTACCGATTTGTATTCCTCTCGAAGGTCCCGCATGAAAAATCGGCATTGACAACCGGAAATCGGTATTGACAACCGAAAATCGGCATTGACAACCGAAAATCGGCATTGACAACCGAAAATCGGCAATGATAACCGAAAATCGACCGCACACGCCCTTTGGTTATCGCGAATCACTCCTACGTCGAAAGATCGGCGATTCTTATAAATTTCGCGCCGCGATCGGTCATCTCGCGCGGGCGTACGTTCTCCACGAAAAAAGTCCATGGCCGTCTTTCCTGAATTGTGTAACGCATTGCGATCGGCGGCCGATTATTTTCTCGTAACATGCTTTTACGATTCGCATTGCCGATGGCTCTTTGGCTCGGCACTCGAATTGCGATTCAAATCGTTGTTCGCCAATTTGCCGATCGTGCTCGAATATTATCTCGTTTATTTATGCGCTTTTTTGTGCCGCGCCGCCCGATCGGCGTTCCCGCCAGTTTAATTAAATCAAATTTCGCCGTCGCCGGAAACTCGGGAAACGAGATCGTACCGTCGAAAAGTTTGGCGCAAACGACCCAGTTTTCACGCGGCTTCTAAATTAGGAAACGTCGCGTACGACGGATCTCCGGCTGTGACGAAATATTTGAGGAACGACTTTATTATGACCGGCGGGATTCATTCGTCGCGACGTCATCAATCAAGATTGCATCACGGATGCATAATTTTGCAAACAATAAGCCGAGAGGAATGTACACGTATTTCAGAAGTCCATCAATTATTAGTGTAGAGTGACATGTTTATCTTCGGGCAGCCGGAGCCGCATAGCTGAGCCTCTGCGATCCTTTTGTCGATGTCGCGACTGACGTTGACGGATCAATTAAAACCTTTTGGATAAGTGGTCGGGTTGAATAAGACGGGCGACGCGCTTTTTATTCAAACGCTTCGTGGAAACTCGAGCGAATTTCACGTCGTGCAAACGATGTTTTCGAATAACGGCCCGGCAAATGTAAAATAAATCATCCGATGAAATAACTGATCGAGTGCCAGTCGTTTCGTTGCAATTTTATTGCACAAACAAAAACATGTTGCTGCAAAACGGCGTGCTTTTGCAGATCGCAGATCGTTTAGCTATACCGAACGAAATGTCATCAGTTGCATCGAATTTTGAGGTTGATATTTTCGAGTCGCGGACCATGAGAAATTCTTCTTTATTGAAACGAATCTCGATGTAAAAGCGTTAGTGGAATTTCGCTAATAAAATCCCATAATCCACTCCTCGAAATCCCATGCAATTCGAGATAAACAAATTGCACGATCCGAGAGTTCCTCGATATACCGCAGTTGCGATATCCTTAATTAATACCCATTACCCTAAATTATAATAGAACACTTTCCTCCTTTTTTCCGTTCTTATAAATCACTCTCAACGTGAAACACGGAAAAAAGTGTGCCTGCGTTCTCAGCGCGTATGAATTGCCGTCGGTTTTGTAATGATTTACGGCGATCAGATTGCGCGCGAATTTGGGTCGCGGTGTATCATAATTGCGATTTCGAGAAGACGTGAAACACGCCTCGAATGGCGGTTATCAAGAGCGGCGCAGGCTGTCCTTAGGATGGCCTTTCTTATCGCGTATCTCGAGGACATCTCGTTGAGCAATGAAGTGGTGGCTCCACCCACTCAATCGCGATCTGCGTGAGATACCGTCTGCGTGCTGATGCCTTCGATCGCCAAGGAGAGGCGCTCTCGAACTGACGGACTTGTGCGTCATCGCGATCCTTTTTCGTAGCGCGGCCCGATATGCCGAGTTCCGCATTGGATCGGTAAAAACCGATCTTTGTGCCTTTTTGCCGGAGCCGGGTGTCACTTGAACGATCGGCTTTTTGCCGATCGGCACTAAAAAAGCCGCATTGTGTCCCGCCTAGTTTAACGCCGATCGCCGACCGGCACACTGCCGATCGCCAACAATACGCCGTAGCTTTGGCAATAATTGATTGCAGGCTTCCTCCCGATTTTATTCCGTTATGGTAGCGGTCATTTCGGATAGACCGCCATCCGATCGGGCCACTGATCGGATGGCCTTATTTAGTGATCGGTAGTTCGCCCGATTTGGGTCTCATTATCGTCGGTAGCTTCGTCCGTATTAGGCAGGAGAAGCTCGCACTTTTCCGTCGTCAAATTCGTCGCGTCGCTTTCTGGCCCGGCGGTGACAAAAATGGTCCAACCGGTACCGGCCGAGCGAGCGGCGCTTACGCAATTTCATCGGTATCCTTGACGGTTTCCAAAGCTATCTAGACACGCTCTATCGGTACCGATCTACAAGTCCGGTCCGCAAGGTACCCCTCATTATATCGATCGGTAATTTATGCAACCTCGGCGCAACATTTTGAGCAAACGCGGCGCAAAAAGTGCGATACCGCGGCCATCCGGTAGCGCGCGGTATCGCGCGGCGCCGATCTTGCGAGCCAATAATACCGATCTTATTATCGGCCGGGCGACGTAGGATGACAAATGCCGGAGCGCGACGATAATTTCTGCGCCGGGCTTATCTGCGTTGATTAAGGATCTCGAGTCATGTAAGAAGAAATAATATATCTAACTGCGTTGGGCACTTAATCGGCGATCGGTAACCGCGAACGAACGAATTAGTTTCCTGTAATACGTAACGCGTGTGTCGAAAGCGCATAATGGGCGGCGGCGGGCCCATCGTGATAATAGATTTCGCGCGCACAAAGCGAACAAAGTGCGGCCGCGTGATACGCGGCAGCCGATGCGCTGATAAGCGGGCATTATCACCGGGCATCTCGCGCGCAAGTACGCCGACCATCTGGTTATAACGAAGGAAAGTGGCCGCGAAGGTAATCGATTGCTCGAAAGTATTCGTGGATATGTGCCGCTTAATTGCGCGCCGTGAGAGTCGCCCGACAATGCACCGCAAAAGGCCAAACTAATGGTAATAATACCCATCGCCGTCATTATTTCGCATTATACAATTAACCGGGGCCGCGCGCGCTTATCGGCCGATCGCAAAAAAGGCTCTATCAATTATACGAGCCGACAGATAATTTCGATAATGAAATCAGCCACGGGGATCATCCTCCCGTCATTCAATTTACGGCGATCACGAAGTTTCGTCGAACGCCGAGGTGAGGCATTTTTCGAGCCCGAAAGTGACCTCGGGATTCAGCCGAGTCAAACTGTTGCACTGCGGATTCACTTTTTATTTCCCTTCACGCCAACTTTTCGAATCTGATGTCGAATGTTCAGGTTGTACAATCGATACATAAGAATTAGGACATTCATGAACATTTATCAAAATTTAGATTAATGTGATTAGAATGCGCTTTTCTACTAATTTAATAAAGTTATATTTTTGATAAAGTAAAAATACATTAGCTTTCATGGGAACTGACGCACTTGAAGTACATATTTCAGAATTATACAAAACAAAGTATTTGGAAATTATTTCACATAGGATATGTTATTAGTTATCTTATGGAGATAATTCGTACGAAATATAATTGATTTTATATTGTTAATTGCATAGACATTGTAAAAAATAGAAACATAAACATGTGGTATTTTTTGGTATTTCGTCTAAACTGTTCGCATATGATATTTACGCTCAGTAACATGAAATTATTACGCCACAAGTTGTTACCAAATATTTGTTAAAAACCATTTTGCAATAACATTTATCGTTTATTTAAATCAACTATCACTATCATTAATTATACTAAACCTAAAAACACGCCTCTTGATTGTACAACCTCAAACTTCTTTCAAATTCGTTACTATTTCTTTCAACGAACACTCCTGGTAAACAAGAGTTGGTAAACAAGCATGTTTGCCAACAGCACAGTGAAACGTCGCCACACAAAATGGTCCAAGCAAATGGCAATATTTGCACTCGCTATCTCTCATTTTTCAATTGCCCGGCCGGATAATGTATTTGTTGTTGAGCGCAAATGGCGCCGTAAAAAGGAAATGAATCATGATAAACGACGTTTTAGCTAACGATATCGCGCTCGCGACGTTTAGAAAGTGCCTCGTGATAATATATCGGACGATCTGGAACTGCCCGAGTGTCCCGACGAGCTGGTCTGATTGTGCGATGCCTCGCCACGGGGCTTAAAACCCTCATCTCTTGTTCCTGTTCCCCGGCTCGTTATGACCGGCCAACTTGGAAGCGCGAACCGAGCATTTTTGCCCCCCAACCTCTCTAACGGGTTAAACGGGATAGACGACTTCGTTTATAGCGCCGATATGACGTCTTTTAAAACGTGTCTTCGCATTTTTTCGCAGTTTAGATCGGTATCAGGCTTGTCATTAGAATGCGTTTAAGTGTACCAAAGGAAACGGCGTAAGAGGAATTTTCGGAAGAGGTGGCTTCGAAAAAACGTAATAACAATAACGACGAAAAAGGTGCGCAGGAATTGCGGCTCGTAAATCCATAGCACACCGGGCCGCCGCAAAAATGCACCCGTGCATTGGTGCGGGCGCTAACCCACTTTCTTCGTGGCAGAAATGCCGACTCGTTAGAAATGATACGCATTACGTAAGAGTTACGATTTATCGTTCTCATCTAAGACCCGTGGCGGACAAAAATGTCCTCCTGCGCGTTCGATCGATGAGCGCGGTAATGACGGCGCATTTGCACACAAATGGCAGTCGCGCGCCATCCGCGGGAGGATTATGATGGGAATCGGCGAAATGAATAAAACGACGATGGCCAGCGATAAACTTTACCTTCCCCGCAGCGGATGTACCCGAATCCACTATTTCGCTTAGAAAAACAGTTACGACGGTTTTTCTAAGCGAAAATCCGAATTGTCCCGACGACAGTAAAATTCAATCCCCCCAGCCGTTGGGCAAAATTGAAGTAAAACCTCTCGCAAATTGAGAAATCAACGCGAACGACGCGCGTAAACGGCGCATAAAGTACGCGAAAAATCGCAACTAGGTAACCCTCGAAAGTGTGTTAACCGAAATGGATCATAACGCGTACCGGGGCCGATCTATAAATTAACGTTGGCAGCGCCGTAAAGCGTACGTAAAGGGCCATAAAAAGCGGCGATACTGTCGATACTGGCGCGTAAAAAATGGTTTGATGGGCCTTATTATGACACAGCCGGAATGCTCCGCGACTGCACGTAATGTTTGGTACTGAAAGTACCTACTTCTGGATCGGAGAACGGTAGGTCGTATGAACCAACTGTAATCTCTCGGTGTATGAATGCGTGTGCCGCGCGTGTGTTGGTGCGCGTTACACGGAGGGGCCAGTCGCCCTTGCCAAGGAGCCCGAGGCACGGGCGTGGGCCTTTCACTCCTGCCATCCGCATCGTTCCTTAACTACAGATATATCGCCGTCCGCGCGCTCGCGTGTATGCGTGGCCTGCTGCACAACTCGATTGTGTACTACTCCTGGACCTCGCTCACTTCGCCGTCCTCCATCCCAGTGGCACTCAAATTTTTCTCTCCATATTCCACGACCCTTTTCCCGCGAGAAAGCCGATTTCAAAGAAAGAGGAAACGACAAGAATAAAAGATAAGACTTAAGACCTAAGACTTAAGACTTAAGATTTAAGAGCTAAGACTTAAGACTTAAGACTTAAGACTTAAGACGTAAGACGTAAGACGTAAGACGTAAGACGTAAGACTTAAGACGTAAGACTTAAGACTTAAGACATACGACTTAACACTTAAGACTAAAGACTTAAGACTTAACACTTAAGACTTAAAGCTTAAGACTTAAGATGTAAGACTTAAGACATAAGACAAGACGCGAGACTTAAGACTTAAGACGTAAGACTTAAGACTTAAGACGTAAGACTTTACACGTGAGACTTAAGACGTAAGACTTAAGACGTAAGACTTAACACGTAAGACTTAATACGTAAGACTTAAGACGTAAGACTTAACACGTAAGAATTAACACGTAAGACTTAACACGTAAGACTTAACTCGTAAGACTTAAGACGTAAGACTTAAGACGTAAGGAAATGTCGCGTTTTTCGAGCCGGGATAACTTTTTATCGCGGAATAACGGCGAGATTAACAAGCAAATTAGCATGAACGAAACAAATTTCCATTTAACAAAACAAACCGCTGTCGTAATCGTTATTGTCATTATCTCCGGGAATAAAGGGTCGGGGCAATTTAAAATCACCGCGGAAAACACTTAATGATAGGCCGGCGCGCGCGCATAAGCGCCAATTAATCATCGCGCAATTATAAACATTTCCCGACGACAATTAAGATTATTGTAATTCGATGCGGCCGCGGGGCAGTCTGCTTTTTTCGCGCAGACGACGCGCGGTGCGGTGACATAACCGGCGCGGCTAATTACGCGCGCCGGGCTGTGTGCGCTCTTTTTTCAGGCGCTCGGTGGATTTATGAACCGCGCGGGGAAATTGGGAGCGAGGGTGAGGCGGCGGCGTAAGATTCAGAGGGAAAAAACGGCCGCGCGATTAGCATGTTTATCGCCGGTAAGCACTTTTTTCCAACGATGCAAACGAGTTCTTAACGCGCGTAATAGAATAATTAATTGAGGATCGTTAAATTGATGTCTGCGTACAGTGGCGCGATCGATCAAACGCCGCGATGAAAAGTCCGCAACTTTCGCCGTCGCGGCGAAATTTTATTGACACTTACGCCTGAAATTGCGAACGCATGCGAATAAGCGTAACTCGAGACGCGAGTTCGATCGAGTTTTTCTGGGAACAAAGTGCGTTTGTTTTACGAGATGTATTTTTGAAATGTACTTTCGCGATGGGAGCTACAGTTAGGTTGATTGATAGAGCATTTTTTAGAGTATTAAGTTGATTGTCGTCGTAATGTGGAATCTTCGATGGTAGATATTTAATTCCTTTAAGTAAAATAACTTATTGACCCAACTAAATTCTGGTTAGTGCAGTTAAACATATGGATTTTTAACAAAATATTTGGTTGGCGAAGGTAAATGGTTTTAACCAACGTTTTTTATGACAGTATAAGCAGATT
Organism: Ceratoteleas bidentatus; assembly: GCA_022817645.1. Lineage (NCBI taxonomy): Eukaryota > Metazoa > Arthropoda > Insecta > Hymenoptera > Scelionidae > Ceratoteleas > Ceratoteleas bidentatus. Next base: position 6,423 of record JABFPB010001527.1, on the reverse strand, counting down.
TATATGAATATTTCTATCCTTTAATAGCATCCAATTAAGGATGCTATTAGAGGACTTTTATTTCAAAATAATAGTTATTTATTATGGAGCGAAACGTTAAAGTAGTAGCACTGGTTGTAGATACGTGAATCAAATGATAACCTAATTTATAAAAAATCTAAGTGGCTAATTAAAATTTTTTATAACTTTAGTTAACGTTAGTTAAATTATTTGGATATTTATACAGATATTGAGAAAAAGCACTGAGTGCACCGGATGTCGACAGTTTTTATGTCTATATGTATATATTTTGTCTCTAATTAAAAATAAAATTCTACTAATCAGTTAATGTATATTTTATACATATATTATTATATTAATTTACACTACCCGTGGCCGTTCAACGGAGTTCGAATAACGAAAACTAATGATTTTAATTTTTAGTTCCAAAACAAATCTACACACAATTAAAAACTTGCGTCTCATATGTGTTTTAAGTTTAAAATAAATATTGTATCTGTCGTTAAGCTCTTTTATATAAAATGTGTTAATAGAAATGTTGTCATAAATATAAAATTTATGATACTTATGCATATTTTAGTATCTTTATCTCTTGTGCACTCTTAATTAAAAAATGGTGGTGTTATCCAGTTAAGATGAACTGAAGAATTAGTAACTCCTTCAGTCAGACACATGAAAAATATGTAATTGAAAAACTATCTAATTAGTCAGAAAGCTTTGTAAAGCACATAGTTGCCGATAACAAGTATCCAGGAAAGTACAGGAAATACTTTATCTGGTAATGTGTTTTTTAACTCATCACAGTATGCTGGAGAGTTGACGTTAATTGCATACCAGCTACAACATTGTAGGTATATTTAATTAATTAATTATTCTTATTAACAAATCGACTTCATTTATATCAATAACAAGTGTATTCGATTTTTTTAGGTAAACCTTCATAATGCCGTATTATTTAAAAAAATTATGAAAAATCAATAAAAATATTTTTTTTTAATTATAATTAATTTTCTTCGAAATTCGTATCGGAAAACCAAACATTTTTTGAACCACACAGAGAGAAAAAACGTCGCGTTTTAGCTACGGTCTTTTCTCTCAGCGCAGGGACCAAGTGCGTTCTAGCTGAGTAATAGAGTCTTCCGATATAAAGTGACAAATATTTTTTAAATATTATATTATTTTTTACAGATTTTATGAAAATTACAACATATGTATATTGATAGTTATTTACTTTTTGTTAATAAACAAAATATTAAGAATAGTTTTTACAAATTATTTTAAACCAAAACAATGTGTAATTACGACTAAACATAGTGAAAATCGCAACAAGAGCATTATTTTGCAATTGTATCAATCTGGATATCGACTTTCGTAGCTACATCCTTAGCCTACAGTTATGGGCAAATTGATAAATTGTTTGTTTGCTATTTTATTCGAAATTAAATAAATACAACCTAAACGGAGTAAAATGTGAAAGACACAGCAAAATCAATTCATATTTACAGATTTTAGCTACATCACTGAAATGTCCCCCTACTGGAAACTGCGATAAAATTGCATAACCTTAACCTATAAAAAAATATTAAGTAAACACAAATATATTGTAGCTCTCTTTGCAAAGATCGAACAGTATCCTTCACCTGTCTTTTACACTCTTTACAACCACACCCAACAATGTTCTCTCAAAAATCACTTTACGCAACTCTACCAAATTCCTCGCAATCCCCTAATCATGTTTCTCCGACCGGCAAAATCCGCTCTCATTGACTTGTCTTCCGCGTACAAGACCCTACCTCCTCAAACAAAAGCGCGAAACCGACATTTCCCTTGTGACACATTTACGATCGGCGACAAAGAAAGCGCGCGCGCGTTTCGACGAGTGTCGCCGCGGCGCTCGTAATTCGAATAATGCGATCGTTTTGATCGGCCGATTGCGGTGCGGCGCATGAATCATTTCAATTTCAATGAACCGCGAGCCAACATCCGCATTGTTTCTCCCGCGATCGCCGATTTTCGTGCGCCATCGTCCTCAACTCTAATTGCGAGTCGCGCAATCGCCTTCGATCGGCAACTGCGCATGCGCGATCGCTTTCGAAAGCGATCGGCAACTTTTCGGCGCGGCAGCTTTCGTGCCCTTCTCACTCGCGCAAAAACTGCCTCTCATGTAAACTAATTGGACGCGTATTGTTTTGGCGCAGGAAGACTCGAGGCTCGGGATCGTTTCGAAAGACCGGATCGCCGATCATTTTCTCAGACGCCGTAGTTGGTCATGTCCCGATTAATTGTCTTCGCAAGTTATATAATCGATCAACCACAATATCGTGTCTTTCGGTAGAATTCGCGGATTGCGTATCACTGGGAACGTCCAATTACACGGTCTATTATGTTGCACCGCCACGCTATATCGGTAACGGCGCGGTGGATATTGCCGCTTATTAACTTTGTACGTCCAGAGTGCCGTTCTGAAGACTAACGGTCAGTTTGCGTCACGACGTAGGACCGGTTGCACCAACGCTATCGCGCGTACGTGTGCACCCGAGTCAACTCACACACACGCACACATCTCCACACATACACACACACATCCACCGCCGCGCATGTGGAAAAAAGATCACGTGTCGCTATAGTTATAAATATACATTTCTATCCGATCTCCAATAAATTCCGCGATAAACCGGCGATCCGACTGGTTTGCGTTATGCGCCTTAATCTGCCGCGCAATTGGCTTTTCCGCCGGCAATTTATAAACGACGAGGCGAATTTGTTGCGGCCTGTCGATCGCGCGCTAATTAAAACGAATCCCCAGCCGGGCGGAAAAAATCGCGTGTTGCGTTCGAGTTTCGCAACCGCGGCCCACGTGAACGCGATGATTTAAACAAAAATTAAATGATAAAACCGGCGTCCGACAGCCGTGTTATTACCCGGCAAGGAACGGCAACCGGCAATTTTCGACGGAGCCATATGCAAATAAACGCGTGCGTGGATTTTCGGCCGGGAAAGTGAGTCCGGAGACCTTCTCGAAAAGGGAATAGTCGTCTCAAGGCCGGGGCATTCTTTTCCCGGCGGCGAAGCGACGATTTTTCTCTCCAGCCGGAAGACCCTGAAAAAAAGGCATCGCCAAAAACAGTCTCAAGGAGATGACCGGCGCGGGTATGTCGAGCGAGGCCTAAGTAGCCCGCCGAAAGCAAAAACGCCGGTCATTACTCACCCCATCGCCTATTTTGTCATGCCCGGTCACTTGTTTCGCCGCGGTCTTTTTATTTGGCGAGGCTCGGCCGCCTGCCACTTTGTTGCAACCGCGCAAAACAGGCAATTAAAGCATACCTGCGATCGTCTGCTTACTACTTCGATTCTCCTTTTGACCGCGACGATTAGTCCTGTACTGATACGAAATGTGGTCTTTTTTGTCGCCATTCACTTTTGTACCGACCAAGTTATTTTAAATAGTGATAATTAAAAAGCCGTTTTTTCGACTCGTTTGTTTGAGGTGAAGTGAAGAATTTTTTCGCAGGACTTTTTAAGGGTCCCAAATGGCAGGACTTTGAAGAGAAACGAAGTTTGGACTAGATTCAATGGTGAAGGGGGGAGAGATGATTTATGGTATTTGGAAGTTGATAAATTTGTGACGTATGGAAATCGTAATTAGAATATCTTCAATCAAGATCTCGTGCATCATTGTATGAGAATGTAAACACGAGAAAGTGGCTTTTCATCGGAGGAATATTCGTGCCATAATGGAAGGTACAAATCAAACGTAACAGACTAATTATATTAAAATTCGATCGTAATAATAAAGTTTTATTTGACGATTTCACGGTGCGCGGCATAATTTTGATTTCGCTTTTAATTATTTTTGATCGACGTATAATCATAATGCGATTATTCCCGGAGCGTAATGATAAGTTTCCTTTTCACCGTTTTACGATGTCCCGGGCGATTTTGCTCTGCTTTTGGTCACTTTCGATTAATATATGATCATTGTGTAATGACTGTGGATTTTTACGGACAAATTAATTCGTTACGTAAGATCATTATTTTTTACTATACACGTTTTCAATTACGGCCTGTAATTAAATAAAGAACGTATTAATTGTTGATGATCATATTCAATGGTTTACTTTATGATAAAAAACGAGCTCAGACAAATCCAAAGTGTTTGGGACGCCGTAAAACAGTAAGAAGGGTCTTATATAATCTGTCTACGATTACTTTATCCTACAATGAATTACGTTCACCTATTTCAGCACTTTTTTTAAGTAATGAGCATTTTTTTCAAATGGAAAATTTATTAGCTCCGGATCTTATGCTTCAAATTCAAATTAAGTAGTTATAAATCTCTATTAACGTCCTATTTATTTAATTTTCTCGATCTAAATATTTTCTACCGATATCAGGCAACGGCCAGGCAACAGTCAGACAACGGTCAGACAAAAGTCAGACAACGGTCAAAAAAAGGTCAAAAACGGATGGTTATCGTTACAAACTTAAAAAAATTTAATTTTTTATATTTACATATACACTTCAAGCATCCGGTAAAGATCATTGACATTTCGTCAAACAAAATTAATCCCCTGCATTTTTTCATACATTTTTTCATAGTTTAATATTTATTTTTACTCTTTGCCTGAACGTCCTTAATCCACATCTCCCCTTCCACTCTACAGCAGCAATTCCCTAAATTCCCTATTAACACCTCAAATACAATTATCCCATCGATAACCATCTTCGAACCTTCCCATCTCTAGCTCCCAAATGAAATTTCCCATCTGTCGCTACCCCTTCCAATTACTCCTCATTCCAAAGTCCGCTCAACGCTCATTCCTTCTCATCCAGGGTTCTCGACATCGGATCTCCGCGATCTCCCAACTGATCGCGTCAGCCATAACCTCCAGTCCTATTCCTGGAATTCTCCCCTTCGGAACAATTGCTGTAGAACGGCGAAGATGTGTGCGCGATTAGTGCGCTCGATCTGACCAAATACACGTGTACGATATTTATCGGGCTCGCGCACTACGAGGCCGACACCCACGTGCCTCGCGGGAAATATCTGCGAGCGGAACTTTAAATCATCGCACTGATGGATGCTGGATCTATGCCCCTCGCTCGTTTTGCCGGCAAAACCGCGCTCTCGTGAGACGAGCCGTCCAAATGTGGGCAGGCCGTGCATCCGAACGTAATGGATGGCGCTGCGAGCGCGTGGGCGCATCCCGCGATAAGCCTAATATATCTAGAACTCTGTCGAATGCTAACCAATTATTGTCGGACGTGAGCGACAAGCCAAAATTCAGCGCCGTTACGACACGCCGCCGCACGCTCTGCAATTAAGTTCTTTCGCGCGCGTATTTATTGGTTTCGTCTGGTTTTGAGTTTCAGGCGCGCGATTTATGTGACGCGAGGAAAGTCGATGGGGAAATAAGGGTTCGAGAGTCGAGGACGAAATCGGCGAAAGGGTCGTAAAGGCAACTTGTTTATTGTGGAGGTTCTCCAAAAAAAGAAAATTTGTTCAGATGAGGACATCGCAGATTGTGAACAAACGTTAGTAGTTTTAGAATCAGCATTGATGATGTTGAAAGTCTGCAGCAACGGAGTTAGTGTCTTTTTTACTAAAAACAATAATAGTACATTTTGTTTAAATAATCGATCGTAGCGAGATTCTGTACTTATGAGAGAATGTACTAAAGATGTGAAAGATAATTTTTAATCGATAAATTTTTATTTATTACATTACATTTAACCTTCTATGGTCGAAAGCGCTTGAAACCGTAACGGGATCTAAGATACTTTCTTGCGACATCTGGTGGCAAAATCTGAACTAGGACAAGCGTGCACTTCCGGAAAGAAAATAAATGTTGTAACTGAACAAATATGGTATTTTTTGTTAGAGACCGTCCTAATTGTATAATTGTTAAACAAAACATACTTTTAAATTATAAATTTTTATCAAAAAGTTGTACATGAGCAAGTGCACGCTTAAGTCCGCTATTTTTCCAAAAGCCACGCCCCCATTTTAGATCCTAATACGTGTGAGAGGAGTGGGGGTATGCACACTAGTTTAAATTTTGTAAGTTGTGTGTGTAAAACGCCGGCTTTTTGGATGTTTCGTATGTAAGTCAGTGTCGTCTTACATTTACGAGCCCCAAACGGTACATCGTGTCCAATGGCTTGCATGAGGGGGAAATGCTGAGAGAAAAATCGGCCGAGTGGAGGGGGCCAGAGCTTCGACCATAGAGGGTTAATATAATGTATCGGAGGCAATAGCTCTGTTGGTAGCCTAGGCACTGTCATACCTTGCCTATGCACTGTCATTCAGAAGGTATTGGGTTCATTTTCCACACTCTAAAAACAATCCTCTCATAATTAGAAGATAATTCTTATAATTAGAGGAATATTCTTCTTATAAGTGGAATATTCTCATTATGCGCA
>JABFPB010001526.1:0-24715 GCA_022817645.1 Ceratoteleas bidentatus | reverse complement strand
GTTCCCATAAAACTCCATGTATTTCTTGGTTACTTCGAACATTTATATCTCAACTTCTGGCGACATAATTTTGATAAGATTTTGGGAATATAAAAAAGTGCAGCAAAAAGACTGCAGCAGTTTTTTAAATGCTGTTTGGATTGACAATCACCATTGGACTCAATACTACAATACGATTTGCGAAAGAGTATTAGTGAGTACTAATGAAGCGACATTTTATTTTTTCCAGTGTACAGATAACTTCAGATAACAAGTTTTGTGAGTTTTTTATTTTGAGTATATGATTCGATCTAAAATGTTTTCAAACGAAAATGTTTTTTAAATATCCAAATATAATTACGACCAACTATTTCAAGTCATAAAATTTAAGATTTCAACAAGTATCAATCGAAGTTTTCGAACTTTCGCTTTTAAGTAACGTTTGAAAAATATAATTATTTGGTTGCCAGTATGGAGTTTTGAATAACTATCAATTAAATTACATATTTTCAATTAGAATTTGAGGAAAGAAATGTTTTCGATTGTAAATTTCGAGTAGTGAAAAACTATATACCAAAACTAACTTCCGATGCAGGAAAAATGTCAAAAAAGTTTGCTATTAATATTTCAATCCGAAAATTTTATTTACAGTTTTCGATTTTCGGTTAATCTTCAATCAAAACTTTCTCATACGTGAGAATTTCATAATAAAATTTCGAATACTGTTTTTAATCATAAATTTTCAATTTCAAATAATTATTTTTTAAGTGACAAAAAATACCTTAGGTTACAAAGTAAAAAAGTGACATTTGAATTACGATGTTATACTTTTGAGGTATCGAAATATGTTGTTGTTGGTGTCGAATTATAATATTATGTTGTAAATATTGAAATAAAAGAGAGATAAACTCCCACTTAGTTTCTTTCTTTATTTCTAACCTTTATACATCTTTATCCTCTGTTTTGCGTTTTCAACACATGTCTTTTGCTGGCGTAACACAGTATTTCTCTCAGTGTACAAATTGACATAATGAACTAAATAAACAGTTAGCAATAAGGTTGAAAATTAAAATTTGTAGTTTCGAGCAATTTCTGACCGAAACGAAATCTCGACATTCAAGTAAAATTCCGCCGAAAAATCGCGAACTCGTAAATTTCAGGTTCTGAGTAAACATCGATGAAACCGTTCCTCGATTCCAGTGGGCCATTAACGAATTTCCAGTACAAGTGCATGCTGTATTAATGCCTCGAAAATTGGAATTTGAATTTCGATTCGTAGCTCCGGGACATTGTGATTAATGCCGGCGCGGCGTTATTTTGTAGATTATATCACAAGTTTTCAATTTACTTTCGCGCAAATGTTATACTTTCGTAATGAATACATATTTTTATCATCGCGCATAAATTACGCGAACGCGAACCGTTAATGAATATTTACGGAACATTAGTACCAACATTTTAATTCCGCGCGCTAATTGTACAATTATTTACAGGCGGGCAAATAATTGTGCCGCCGAAAATCGAATTTATTTAGGCGCAAAATTATTTCGAGGACCGTTCGCGATCACTTTTTCGCGACATTCGACGATTGCGAATGCGTTGATTACCTCGACAAAAATATCCAAAATAATCCAATTCCGAATAAATTTTTGAACACCTAAAATTTGACGAATCGAAAAGTGATTCAAAAATCAAAAACTTGTCTTGCAAACATTTTCACAAAATTGCAACTATCTCCGAAAATGCGCCACACATGCGAATCGAAAGTCCTGGCGCCATCTCTCCGCGAATTTCTCAACTTTCGAACATAGCTCGTGAGTTCTCCGGCGAATTCCCAGTCACTTTCAACAAGAGATAACTCGCGAAATCTCCCGGTCAATCTGCTTCCTGTTTTGCTGCGCGAAATATCGATTAATCTCAACATTTTGGGTTTTGACAAATGAAAGAATTTTTCGAAACGCGAATTTTTTAACGATGCGGGATTTCGGCGATTTTGAGGTTAAATCACGTTTGGACAATCAGGCACTTTTAAAACAGGCGCGTGACACGTATGATAAACGCAAAAGCTCGCGCGCGATAATTCCCTAGAACACGATAAATCAAGAATGTGAAGCAGTCGCCGGTAAATCGAAGAGTGTGGCGAATCTCGAGAGGGATTCCTTGAGGACGCGAAAGTGCTCCATCTCCGTGGCAGTTGCAGTTACGCAACTTTTTCGGATCACCTTTCAAGCGATTTTTTAATCGCTTGATGAACGTGCAAGTTGCATGCAAGTTGCGAAACGCACTCTTAAAAATAATCTATTAATAATAAAAGTGCAAGGACATTTGTTTGATAAAATAAAAACTCTTTAAAATGTAAAAGATTGTCATTTTAAAGAGATTTTTTAAAATAATTCCTTAGTAAAAAGAGAAATGTATTCCCAATATATTCTCAATATTTTGCAATAATTGGAGACATATTGGAAGTATATTGGGAATATATTAGGGAATAAATTGAGAATATATTTTTTTATAAAAAGATATTGGGAATATATGTTTCCTATATGGCCAATATATCCCTACTTTCAATAGGATTCTTTTGTTTTTAATCCAGAAAAAAGAAGACACAGAATGCCTGAATTTTTTTACCAGTGATGAATAAAAATACACTAGCTGCATTCAAGTTTATAATATTAGTAATTGCGAAACCAAACAACACAGACAGTATAATTAATCAGATGAAAATGGCATTAAATAATGTCAGTATTTTTAAACCGCATTTTACAGAACTTTTTTTCTACCAGTGTAATGATTTGACAATTTTTATTGATACGAATTTGTAATTTTATTATTTTTTCCCAAGAAGGTCTCTTTTTCCCATGTGTCTCTTAAAAAGTATATCTTTCAAAAGTACATTTTCCACATTTTAAAATTATTACAAAATCTATCAATACAAAAAGACTGAAAATTCAGAAACTTGACAATGTATTTCAACATTAATTTTTCTTAAACAATCTGTACGTTTTTAATTCAAAAAGATTCATTTTAGAATTGCATTTAATTTCTACGAACAAATTTAATCATGAGCAGGTTAATTTGAAAAATTAAAAAATCTTGATTAATGATTTTTTAAGTGGAATGCAGTAGATCTAACTACTGTTTACTGTTTTAATTTTGAATTTCCCGATAAAATTGAATTTCCTTATAAATATGTCTATTTAAAACTAATATTAGATTAAAAATAGGTGCTAATAACTTAAATACATATCACGGAATAAACGATTCCGTGATATGAATTTTCTTTTTTGGTTTTTATGGGTATGAGAAATCAGATTTCTCTTCAGATCGAATTTCCATTAATTTATTATATGCACAATGACATTTGTGGCATTGAATCCTAACGCAACAGTGTTGTTTTCAAACTGTTAATTGACAAGCATTAGATCATTTTACTTTCATCAAGAGACACTGTAGTGTCTCTTGATGAATTAATAGCGATTAAACCGACTTCACTATTTCAGATGGCTACCACAGCCATTTAAATGGCTATGGTAGCTATCTAGATGGCTACCATAGCCATCTCGTTTTCTCAGTGTAACTGTCTGATAAAATTATTTGTCTTCTTACTGCATTCAGTACTCTTAAAACGATTTTATTACTAACAAAGATAAACTGGACGAGTTTGGCTGAACCTAAAATCAATCTTTTGACCTGAATGTCTCTACCGACTATTTTTCTTACTTCCTTCTACTTCAAAACTACTAAAACATTCGTCTGCACCCTCAAAAGTCCCTCAGTTCAAAAACCTCAGGTTTCTGAACTCATTTTCGCAAAACCCACTCCGCCCGAACAATACCATTCACCCATCACTGTCTCCTCTTCGAACATTTATCAACACACGTAATTGCGATCCAACCTGCCCACCGCCCTTCCAATCCGACAATTATCCCTCAGAACCCCCGTGCGGGCATTGCGAAAGCGGCGTCGAAAAAGCGAAAATCTCGGAACCACCTCGTTCCCTGTGTGTGGTCCCATCCTGCAAACCCTTGTCCCCAATCGATATATAATTTCCGATCAGCCGAGTTAATTTCCGCAAGTCGCTGAAATCGCACCACCCCCGGCTAATTGCAGTCCGCCGGGAAACAATAAATAATCGACGTGCGCTCCGTGTCATCCCGCCGAAAACTAATGGATCCGGGAAAGGCTCGATTTTGACATGGCACCTATCTATTTGCGCAGACCTTTGCGTCCATTAGCGCTCGGGCCGGTTTTTTCGCCGGCATATGGCGCCGCCCCACCACCGGTACCCTCGTTCATAATCGTGCCCGCTTTTGTCCCCCCGTCCGTTTGGTTCCGGGGGAGAAAGAGCCGGCAGGGCGAGAGAGCGCGCGGCACGAGAGGGCTACCGCTGTAGGCTCCCTCTTTATACGCGCGCGGCGCGTGCTCGCGTCCCCCCTCCCGCCCCCGGCCCCGCCTCGCCGAGCTGCTCGCGCCGCATGGTTTCAAACGCTGCCTGCAAACCAACCACCCATCTATCGCGCAACGCCGCTCATTCCCGACATAGACGCCATGCCGTGAATAACGCCGCGCGACGCGTAACGTGCTTCCAAGTGCAAAAAGGGTTCGTCCGGTGTGAAGTTGGTTCGGTGCCGGAGTCACGGGTTCGCCTGATTTGAAAAAGTTCCGCCGGGCGAGTTCGACGGCGACCAGTGTGGAATAACTGGTTGGATTGGATTAACGTACACTGTTTGGCGGTGACGCGAGTGAAATTTCCCGCCAAAAAGTAGTCCGGATCGGCAGTTCGGGGATCCGAGGTTGAGGATGCCAAACGGACGGAGCTGATTTCAAAGGATTGCGGCGGAATCGGTGCAGTTTTTATGGTGGTTGGGGTACATTATTGAAAGATCCTGGCATAGTCGAGGTCCGAAGTGAATCCGTCTGTGATAGGGAGATGCCAGTCAAGGGTTTAAGTGATATTTTTGGAGTATAATAACTGTTTGGAGATCTTTGGCGGTTTGGTTGGAGAGAGTTTATTGATCGTTGGGTGCCTTGGGTATGTGAAGACAATTTCAGCAGCGATAGTTCGACAATCTGATAACATATCACAAAATTTCTTCCTTCTAAGTGTTTAGAGAAGTATTTAGAGGAACACGATAGAGTCAAGAATGAAATAAAGAAGGAACAGCTATGGATTTCTAGCTTGATGTTTGCCACTAAAGCCTGGTTTTGTGGAAACCATGGTGGAAGCGGATCGGTGACCCTGTCGAATAATCGTCCGAAACACTTCAGTCCCATCCCCACAAGATGACGACAATGGGTGTCACGGTGTTCTGCAATCGGGTTCAGCTGGCACCCAACGACAGAGATCAGCAGCAGCTGATGCTCCTGCGAACCCTGCAGGACAACGAAAGCAACATCATCACCAACAGGAACCAGAATGTTGTTCCGTTGAAGAACTGCATCGGAGTGAACGGATCGAACAACAGTTTGGCTGGTTCCAACCAGGACGCAATTTTAGCCCCCTACGTGTCTTCCCGACTGAAGAAGCACGGCAAAAACGGTCAACCTCCTCCAGTGGCGGTGGCCAGACGGAACGCCAGAGAGAGGAACAGGGTGAAGCAAGTGAACGACGGTTTCGCGATGCTCAGGGAGAAAATCCCGAGTCACGTGGCTGCAGGGTACGGAGACCGGGGCAAGAAGTTGTCCAAAGTCGAGACCTTGAGGATGGCGGTGGACTACATTAGGGCACTACAGGAATTATTGGCCGAAGCAGATGGGGTGGAGTATGAAAGTGGTCGACAAAGCGAACATAATTTGCAGACTCCGTCGCCCGCTGGAAGTGGCTTTTCTGGGAGTACTCACAATGGGTCCAACGAGTTGTGCGGGGTTAAGGATGACCAAGACGTTAAGGCGGAGGACAACGAGTACTTGATGCCAGAGGAGGAAGATGACGAAGATGAAGATGACGAAAATAGGAATATTAAGAGGGATCTGGTAGTTAGGTGAGTTGTAGCTTTATGAACATAATTTCCAGTAAACAAATTTCCAGAAGTTAGTTTTAAAACACTACAATTCCGAGTTTATAAATAGCCCACATCGTTCACTGCCTCGTCCTACATTTTATCGCCAGACAATGAAATGAGCGATACAAATGTATCAGCAGAAGGCTGACACTTGAGGATAAATGTGAGGATTTACACATTTATCCTCAAACGCCACTTGCTTTAATTACAATCCTCCCATTATCTCAATACAATCAATCCCACACTGTCCATAAATATACTCTAGCACCTACCCCTCCTCCCCTCTCTTTCCCACCGACGCCACTTTAATCACGTGAATTTCCCAGAACAATTCGGAAACGACGCAGCCTATAAATAGCGTTCTTCAAAGTCCACTATCCGCGCAGGAATTATTACCGAATCTATCTTCCGCAGAATGTCGCCGACCATGAAGACCCAGGTGGCGCCACTCGCGAAGCGACGAAAAGGCTCGCCTCTGGAGTACTACGGCCAGAACATCGGCGACGAGGAGAACGTCGAACCCGGCGACATCCGCGCCCCCTATACCCGGTATTCGCCGGCCCCCCTGCCCCCCTTGCCCGTTAAGACGGAGTTTCGCGAGGACAGTTTGCGCGTGGTGTCGCCTTATGGCGCCAGCATCGAGGCTGGAAGTGACGTGACAAACCCCGAAGAAGGTCCCACCACGATCGTCTACGCCTCGAACCTGGAGCCCCTGTACTATAAGCACGAACTGGCCGAGACGACGGAGTTCATGGACGTCGTGAGCTGGTGGGAGCAAGAACAGGGCCGCCTGGCGCACCACGTAGGGCCGCACGCTCAGCGACTGACGCACGTCTAACCGCATACGTCTGGTAAGTGTCTCGGGGAATCGCGGCGACATAACGCCCCCGGGGACTTTTGTTTTCTCACGAGCCAAGACGACGCTTCAATGAACACCGAGGAGGATTCACCCTTCGCTGTATTCTGTATGGCCGGGTTGCCATATGTTCGACGTCTTTTCGAGGGAAGGCCTTTTTTTAGATGATGAGCATACAAAGTTTTTTCGACAGATAAGGTCAGGGATTTCAACGGGCTGGGGCGAGTTCGAAACGCCGAGATTGATGGCTTTAGTAGTTTTTTTGGGATGAGCAAATTTTAGTGGTTTTGCTGAAAGACGGTTAGGTGTTTTAATTTCTTAGACTGTGAAACGGAAATGAGCTGACTTTTGGCCTGAGGGCTGAGTTTGAGTCAGGACCAAGGTTGGAGGAAGAAGGGTGTATGAAAGTTGATTGGAAAAGTTTTCTCCAATCAACTTTCATGCAACTTTATTAGGGGAAGTAAATTGGTGATGAATTGGACAGTTTTGATTTGAAGAATGTCCTTTAGAATCGGGTAATTTCTTGGTGGATTTGTGGCTATGCACATTGTTCCAACTAATTCTCTGAAACTGAAAATTTTATCGACTTTTGAAAATGGTCCCTTTCTAATAACCTTTCACAATACATTTTCGAAATATTGCAATACATTTAATAACACTCCGCCGAAGATAAATGACAGAAATCCTACCCTCGGGAACTTGCACTATTTGTACGAAATGAAGCGAATTGGAAGGATGACACCAATGCCAACACCAGTGCGATTCTCATTGATTGATGGATGTGGAGCACTGGCGGTTGAGCGGATCAGACAATGGGGCTCGATATTAGAAAAGGAATTACCATGAGAATACACGCCCCTTTTGCCAGTCGGAACCAATCGAATCGAAAACACTCGCGCAAGCTCGCTGCCACGAAATTACCGGACATAAACAAAGAAAAGCCAAAACCGAGGAACGAAATAAACGCGTTTTCGAGCGTTGCTACGCCATTCGAGCTGCTCGTATAATCTTTCACGTGGGTTCGCACGTGCGCCCCCATCCAATTTCGAGTGTCAACTCAACTCGTTCGCGCGGAACCGAGGCAATACAGTTCCGGCGAAGTGGAAACTCATGTTCAAATGAACGTTGGAACACGTGGTCAAAAGTTTTGTTTTTTCCCTTCTTTCTTTTCGCGGAGCTGAAATTTCGCAGTTTGCCTTTGTTGCATTTTCATCCCACCTTGCAAATAACTATACTTAGAACGAGTCGTCAAATTCATATTTATAATGCAGAAAAAAAGTGTACTAAATTTTCAAATGAAGTATTTAAAAAAAAAAGAATACTATATGTAAGTTATAAGGAAGTTTCATATATAAGTTAGAGTTGTTTTGTATCAAAATTGTTCATATCATGTCTCTAATTTGAAAATTAAAATAATGAGTTTGGGTTTCGAGAGGGACATGGGAATTTCAAAAAAATGGATTTCTGGCTTAAAATGTTGGACTTCCTCGAGGACGCGTTTTCTGCGGGTCGCGTGGTGCTTCTTGAGAACGTGCGTGCGAACGTTGCCGGAAGTCGCCATGTGTCGCCGGAAACGCCTAACGTGCCCCGCCAGATATCCTTCGATGGTCCATTATTTCCATCACACCCTTGTTTTCCTGTGTATTTGTACTGGACGCGCTTTAAATGCACTCCCCTGACACTGCATTTGAACTTTGGACACTTGATATCCAGTGACAAGTTCTCGTAAGAGAACTTGTAATTTCGTCCTTTCTCGTTTTCATTTTAAATAGAACGTGGGAGTACCGCGGACCATCGGTCATTCCTATTGTCAAATTTGCAATAGAATTTGTGAGTCGCAAAATTCAGTTATTGTAAATGCTTATTTATGTAACTTTCGTTCAACTACAACTTTCTTATCCATTATATGATTATATTTGGATGATTTTTGTTAAAATATTATTTTCAGTTTTTCATGAAAACATGGGTTCGTCTAGATATTCGTCATTTTGGATATTTTTATGAAATAATTCTGAGAATTCTGGTGCAAAGCCCTATACGAAGTCTAGCTTGATATATTATTCTGTTATATTGTACACTTTCATTATCGCCAGGGAATAATTCACTGTCATTAATGCAGTTCCCACCGATACACTGAAATTTCGTATCTTTAAGCGAGACCTTGAATGAACAACCATGACACTCGTATGTGCAATACGGAGGAATGGCTCATAGAGATTGCCATATGGGTTACAAACCCATCAACTCCAGATGCCATATGTTTCGCAGAGACGAAAGAAATGCCTGGGCATAATATGATTGTTCCATTATTGCTGTATCTTGCTGATATCTTCCTTTTTTATCTCTTCTTCCTTTTTTTCTTAATTCTATTTCCCAAATGTTCTGTTAGACCACTTTAGAATCAACTCTGAATCTTGCGCGCTTAGACATGTTGGATTTGATTTGACATGACATCCATATAAAATATATTTATTATTTTTAAATAATTTTCTTACTCATCGAGTGTTTCCAACTTTCTAAATAACCATTAGTTTTTCTAATTCAGTTAGATATAGCCTGACAGCAACAATTACTTGAATTAAAATGAAACAGTGCGTTCAAACAATCTGATCTAGCGCGTTCTCAACTTGATACATAGTTTCATCAAGTCTTATAGATTCAATTAAAAAAATACTACATCTAGTAACCCATCTTTCCGAAGAACCATTGAAGATATGAAATCGTTCACAAAACAGCAAAGTCTCAATACAAACACAAAACTGCAAAATTGCAGCTTGATCGTAATTCATTTGTCCAAGTGTACGAAGTCTCGATAAAAATAACCCAGAGCAAGTAGCTTTCGCTCTGTTTTTCTTGAATTAACGACGATTGATCTTCGTTGCTAGCAGAGGTGGGAGCGATAAGATAGACGCGACTTTGTTCGCGTAGCATGCGGGTGCCATCGTAACAAACTTTGACATTTCCGTTTGTCTAAACGGCGAAAAAGAAACAAAGTGCAATAAATGTAATGCCTTTTACGCGTTCCTTGCATATTTAAGTTGCCAATATGACCAAAACTTCACGTATACTTCCATACATTCCAATCGTAGACAGTGCACGACTGCAAATTTCTGATATTGTTATAATTCGTTATAATTTTTGACAAAAATTAGAACTTCGAAGTTTCACCCCCTCCCCCCGAAGTTTAGCACCCTCATTAGCGAACTAAGTTCGAATCGGTGGAATTTAGATGGAAATTGATGTGCGCGTTTTGAAAGGAGCATTCGAAATTCATAAAAGCACGCTCTCGCGTCATCGCAGAAGCGCCGAGGGCCTCGCAGCTAGTAATTTACGACAATTACAAAGTGAGGTCATCTCACAAAGTTTACGAGATGCGTCGACGCGGCAAATTAATTCAATAAATTCCTCCCCGGGCTCGTTTATGTATCGTTGCGCGCGATGCACGCCGCGGACTTGCGCTCGGCCGAAGCTTCTGCTGTGAAATTATTATCAATACGCCGCAGGCTCGGGGGATAATCATCGCCGCGGATAATTCAGCGGACACTTTTAACGCGTTCGCCACTTTTAATATTTCATCGCACTAACTTGACCCGCGCGACCTCACTCAATTGACATTTTTGGGCAACGTGAGGTTGATGCATGGATTGCAGAATTGTTTATATCGGGCGTTGGATTCGTAAAGAATTAACGCCATTGCGAAACAAATGGGAGAAAGTGAAATTAATGTAATGATGGAGTTTTGAGGAAAACAAAAATTAAAAGAACTTCAATTTATATAAGATTATCGATGTGATATGGATTCTGTTGTTTGGAGAAATTAGACGAAAAGCTGAAATCACTGTAAAATACTAATTTCTAATTTTAAAGCAGAAGTTCTCTCTATTTCACATCCAAACATGGTTCAACAGCTAATGACCGCTCGCTAGCTTCTAAAAATAAATACGACGTAGTTATTGGTTCATGTCGAGAAAAATCATGGTATCACTATTTTTGACCCAACAAATTGAAATTCGATCTTCCCGATTAAGGTTAACGTTTTGAGTTGCTTCGTTGGAAATATTCTAAGTCTCGTTTTAATAGTCAACCTGCTTGATTATCAAAATAGTGAGAAGAATTTAATTACAGTTTGTTCAGTTCCACCTATGCAAAACTTCAACAGTCAAGCCATTATATCAACAGTCAAGTTCAAATATTATAAACCTTACAAATATTTAACTAGCTTGTCACAAAATTATAAAATAATAAAAGTACAAACTCCTTCCTTCAAATAAAAGCTATTTTAATCTTTTTTACAATCCTGGTATCACTTTGATTTTTAGCCAAGCGCGGTCGACTTTCTCACCACTAAAATGAAATGCAAAACGAACTTGGCCAACAAACTGTGTCCCTAATGTATTATGCGATCGACGTCTTTCACGATGACAAGCCGAGCGTATTGTTTTTCGACTCGCGTCGGAAATAATGCATCTTTGTCTTTAGTACCCTCCGGGGGATCCTTTCAGGATCACTTTTTTGCTCACAAAAAGATACGACGATTCCGAACGACATTCGCGTCCTTTTCCCACGACACTGCAAAATTCGAGCCCGATTTTTCCTACAGGTACGAATCGAAGATCGCGAGCGCGCGCGAACACAATGGGGTCCGAGCACAATACGCACAAAAAGGGGGCTCCGGAGTTTACACTTTGTATTCAGTCGGATGAGCAACGCGCGGATCTTAAAAAGGAAAACAATTTTTTCTTCTCGTATCATGCATTAACTTGAATTTTCGACTAACGGAACTCGCTGAATGCAGTGTTTTTTTAGGACCCAATATGTTGATTTTACGGACCACTTGTTTATTGATGCAGAGAATAATGAAAAATAAGAGCAAATTCAGAATAGTATGGGACGAAAAGAGAGTTCATATAACTAATTATTGGGGCGCTTAAAGTGAGTCGTTCGGTGCTCAATATTTTTAGAAACACATTATAGTTATGGTATCGTTTGGAAACACGTGTGCAACACATAGTTATGGAAAAAAACAACGATAATATATTCGTTCTTTGTTTCAAATGCGCCTAGTTATGGATTTTACACCCTAATTTCGTTCCCCAACATAACTTTTTCTAACAAAATCGTCGATTTCTTTGTTGCAGATAGTGACAGCTTCGAAGATAATGGAACAAAGATCTCACACATGAGGACCGTCTCGAATTTCGTAACCAATATTTTCGCCGTGAATAGAGCCGACGCTACTCAACAAAGGTTTCCTGTGAAGAACCACGAAAGGGAGAAAGATTTTCGAACAGATAAATTTTGCACAAACCTCTTTTGTCAAACACATTTCGAAATGTGCAAAGTCAGTAACTTTATTTGTATATTTTTGCTCAAAACGAAAGATTTACATATGCCAGAAAATATGTATAACATTCCATGTTAGCCTGATCAGGGAATAATGTTAGTTAATATTTAAAGAACATATCTGTAATATTAGTGCGTTCTGAAAATGTTCTACGAATATTAAATATTATTGTTTTCTGAAAGGAAAATATCAAAAAGTGCCTGTGCGTGCCTTGAACTGAAAGTAGTCGAAAAAATCGATACCTTACAGCGTAGCAATCGTCTAAATCCGACATTTTTGATACCTTTAAAATTGTTCCAAGAGTTCGAACTTCTTCGACCAAACTTAACAAAAGGTTTAGTGTAGTAATATCTAGACCCATTATTTATTGTATTTCACGACGACCTATGTCGTTGCGACAGAAATTTGTAACATTATTATATTATTGTTAAGTGTCTTCTGTAAATGTTTGAACCGATAGTTATTTATTTTGTTGAATGCCAAAAATTATCGAAGTAACGTTGTCAATCGCAAATTTCAGCATGTCTTTCGCAATCGCAAGTTGCAATACTTAAATTTGGGGCCGGTGTACTTTTCGAAACCACTCTGTTACCACGATTCGCGATAAATGTCGAACAGTAACTGCAATTTTAATCCTTCCACGTTTCCCATTATCAGGGTTTCAATTACCGTCAACGAGCATCGATATCAAATTATAATTAAAACGAAGATTTAGATTATCTTATGGTGTACAAACGTCATTCCACGTTAATTATTGTTTTAATTAATTGAAAACAAGCACAACGAAAAAAGTTTCGTCTAAAACAGACATTGTCAGTTTGCTTCTACATGTTGTAAATAATCATCAGATGTTATTAGAGTTTAACGAAAAATCTCTATTTAACGATGTCATAAGTGAAAAGAAACTGTTTAAAGGAAATGTGTATTGTAGTTGTGAACAACATTTTTACATGTCTATGTCCTGTTACAGATGTTTTTTTCTATATGTATTTTAAATTCTTTCGTTATTTGGAACAGTCAAACTTTGTCTGTCTTAGACGAATCTTTTTCTCACACTAAGAAAAATGAATTGATAAATTTGCAGTGTACAATGTAATAGTAACTGAGGATTCTTTACACTGTAGACTGTTAAGTTTACACGACTTAAAAATCTAAATTCTAAGCCATTTGTTACTTTTTATTATATGGATGAATAAATCATTCTTATTGCACTGATTGCAAATAACAAATACTTACATTCATACATATACACTATGAAATTGAAAGTGTTATTTAAGTTGTATTGTTTACAGTTCTGCACTGTAAAGCTTACCATGCCAACTGTTGGCCTACCAATTCATTTTTCTCAGCGTAGTGCAATACAACAGGTGCGATTAACTTATACAATTTGTATGAAACAACGTTAGAATGCAATTTTATTATCGATACTTAATTACGATTATTTATTCGACGAGTGAGTGTAAAATATTAGTGAACGTCGAGTTATTTTTGTACATGTTGTGTCTCGCGGAAAATTAGAACCAAGTTTAATATGATTATTTTAGGTCGAACCAAATTTTGATCTGATCTAGACTGGATATATAAGACTAACAAAAGTACAGTTTTATTATATAAAAGTGAAGTTCTACTCGGGGAGGAAATGTACCTATTTTGGTGAATAATTCAGGAATTTCTTACTTTAATAGTTTTTTTAAATTCTGTTTTTTCAAAATTATTGAACTTAAATTACATCGTTTAATGTAAAAATTGTCCTTTTTTGAATATCAATTTTCTCTCCGACTAAATGTTAATTTCCAAAATATCCTTTCCGTTCATCTCGAGTAGATCTGAAAAATGATTGAAAACGACTTTAGCCGTGATAGTGCTAATTTTGTAAATAATTCAGACATATCACGACAATTTTGGCCTGCGTTTGTAATTACGAAAACGTCTGAAACTTAGTTTAGCTGGCGCATCGGATCGATCCGATGGACGACATTGTACATGAAAACCAAGAACCACGTACATTCTCAACTCCTCATACGTGCTCAATTGCGCACACGCACAATTTGTAAATATCAGTGCCTTAATTGATACGTGTCTTTTAAGCTAAGAGACTATTTTTTCTACCTTATATTTTTATGAGATATTTAATAAACAGCCATATTTATGCGAGTCCCTTTGTCAGTTCTTTAATTTGTCGATTATTCCAATGGCTCGGCGAGGGTTGCGCTTCGAGGGGCGCGCCACGTCACTTCCGGCCGACCAAAATGACAATCACTTCCGGCCTTACCTTCCCTCCCATTCACCGCGGCGCGTCTATCGATCGGCCATTATCGTTCTCGCCCAAAACCACGGTTAAGCGAATGCGAGATAAAAAGCTGGCAGGCGTTCGATGACCAATAGTAATGCTCGGGCATCGTTCATATTAAAAGATTAAAAAAAGAAACACAGACGTATTTAAAGCTTAGTTGAACCCGAGTAGTGACCTCAATGACTGCATATCCGTATAAAGCGTTCTATCTCGGTCACGCGAATACCGCGGTCTCAAGGTCCCAAAAATTGGGTATGCTAATGCTGCGCGGTGTTTGACACGGTCAGTGAAATGCAGGCTATGACGTGTTTTGTTATTGTCTATCGAAATATTCCGAAAGAAATTAAATAAAGATTGTAATTACCATGGTTTTAAATTTCGCGATGACGGCGACCGAACTGCAGGCCATTATTTTTAGTTTCGTTTGCTTTGTAAATCCCGTTACAGTCGCGCAGTTTATGTGCGATCGTATTTATTAAGAATTATTTGAGACGTGTGAGTGAAGAGCCTACGTCAAAACACGTCCAGAGTATTGAACCATTCCTAAACGACGATATGCAATGAATGATAATGGCTTTTGCAGTGCATGGAAATCTTTTGTTAATTTGAGCAGACTTTCATTGTGCATTAATCTTTTGCAATTTAATTAGTGCACAATGTAATTCGATTGTTTGCTTATTTTGGCGTTATTTTCTATAACTGACAAAATAAAAAAAAAGAATGTTTGCTTAAAAGTGGAACTGTCCATATAGTTCAATTTAGTAAGCAGTAAATTGTGAGAACTTGAATTCATTGATGTTGGTATATACCAGCATCAATGAATTCAAGTTCTCAGACGTTAACACCACATATTCACCAATATGAATTTGTGGTGTTAACGTCTGACAATTTATTTTAAGACAAAATCAATTTGATTTATAGCTTTCTAAGAATATCATGAAAAAGAAACGTTGGAATTGAAATCACCCATTAGGATGATATCGCAGTTAAGCAGCCTCGAAGTAAGAAACTTCACTTACATGTAAAGTGATATACGTCTCAACTGATTGGACGAAGATTATATTCTTTCTAAACTAATATTATGAAGTATATAAATATGTTTAGACATTTTGAAAGAAAAGATGAAATCATACTTTTTCCTTTGAGAGACGTTCACTATTGGAAATATTCCTCTTAACTTGAGCATAAAAGTCTCTTCGTCGAGTTCCATTTAAACGAATAGGAACATTCTCAGTTCAGGTTGATATAGTTTTCCAACAAGAATAACCAATTCTGTATTTAAGAATATTTTCTACGGTAGCCAAAAGGAAACCAAACGAACAAAAATAGCGTTCCGATTGTCTCAACAGTAATGTTGACATTATAATTAATCACATTATTTAAAATCCAAAATTAATTTGATAGATTAGTTATTAGCCAAAAATAGCGATATTATTCAAACCCACACGTTTCTTTAAACTTTCGTGGGAAACTTTCTTTCTATTTGGAGAAGAAACTTAGTATTCTTGACAATCAAGCGAAGTCTTATGTATAATCGGAAATATTCTTGTCCGAAGAATATTGTTCGGAAGACTAAAACCTCTTATGAGAACCTGACATTCTTATTCAAATAGTAATAGTAGATTGTGCACCTCATGGGAAAAGTTGGCGAATACTGACGAGTGACAATTTGCAGCACGAGCGAAGCGGTGCGCATGCGCGAACGTAACCTGTTCGTAAACCGCGATTTTGTGTTCAGAAAACTCGCGAGTAAAGTGCCACTTTGCTTGCACGTGCAAGGAAAATAGAATTTCCACTTTGGAATTATCGCAACTCAATTCCATTAACATTAAATAGATATTTCTAAGACTGTTCAAAGACCAGTTTCTTTCAGACAGTATAAAAAGATAACAAAAATGGAAAAGTATGACTCCATTAGGCACAGATTATATCTCCGATTTCCTAACAAAACCACGAATAGATTATATGTTAAAAATAATTTTAAAATAAACATTCACATAATTGAATTGTACACGGTAACAGTCTAATTTGTAGCGATTTACAAGCGCATTTGCAATTACACATTCTCATTGCAATAATTTACATTCAATTACTGCGTTCAGTATTATATAATTCATACGATGTGTATATAAAACGACGAAAAAACTGTTGTAAAAAATTCCATGGTACAATACTTACGTCAAAATAAACTTTATAAAAGTAATTTTGATAAAAAATAATGGGATGAAATGATTATCTATTCACAATATTCGTTAAACGTTAAAGTATAATAAATACCGAAATATGTTTTGCCCATTTTGCTTCTCCGCTTACAACAACAAATGTCTCATCATATTAAACTGACCTAACATTAAAATTATTATTCATTTGATACACAATGTATGACATGGAACATTCATAAAGAATCATGAGTAATAAACGACATTTTAAATCACTGCACTGCAAAAAGAAGTGTTTCAAACAATTCTGTGGTAATTTGAAAAACACTCTCAGTGTGTTCAAACATATAATATATGGGATAATTTGAAACACTTAAACCGTTTTCTACATCAATATAAAATGTGTTTTAATTGAAAATAATTCTTTTTTCTTCTATGCATTTGAAATAAATTTCTAAACAAAATTTATCCACCAAAAAATATTGTAAACCAAATAATGCAGCCCAATATGACAATTTCCCAAGTTTAAATATCTTATACACATATACTGAGTTGTTGATCGTACACCCCAGATCGTACAAACTAAAACTTGTGATCGTCAAAACTTACACATCATTTAAAACGTAACTATTCTGCATAATTACTCTCACGACACTCCATCACGAATAATTTTCGTCAAACGATGAACTTTTCCTCACAGACAAACGGAAATCACTTCACTCAATTATCACCCAATTAAGTTCTAATCGATTAAAACACAAGCAAGTTATTACAAATATTAACAGTCTTAGGACCAATTATCAGCGAAAATTATTGCTGGACCTGCTCCGAAGCAATCGTCTTGAGTGGATTTCCGCTAAGCGTCGGTGGTATCGAAAGTGCAAGTTTCGTAGTTCGTTGCATAGCTCCCGTGCAATTTGCAACGCAAAGCAATTCGCGGGGGGTAAGGTCAGCGCATAATTCAACCAATACATGGAATTATTTGGCGAATAACGCGCGGATTATAAGACTCCCCGCCGTAGGTGGTGGTGAGCCATTATTTAGCCGGCGATCGGCGCAAAAACTGCAACATCAGGACCAGGCGGCCAACGTGAACATCCGATCTCGAAGTCGCCGGTAACCGGCAGTGTACGTCGCGTCTGCCACGCTTCCGTGGAAACCGACCCTTCAACATGGAGGCCGTGCCTATGTCCACGTCATACTTGCCGACCCTTGTGTTTTATCCGCTGGTCATCATCGCGGCGGTCTTGGGAGCAGTACACTATTACATGCAGGCGCAGCGTATCGTGAAAATGGGCCAGAAGATACCAGGTAGGATTTGAAACTGGGGGTCTTTATAATTTAACATAATAAAATTTAACATGGAGAGAAACTGACTTAGTTCATCGCTAAAACAAGTGTCTTAATTTCAGACAGTTTTTTAAGACGTCTTAAAAAGTGTCTTAAAATAAGACATATGGCGTCTTAATTTAAGACAATTTTCACGAATTAAGACGCTTTTTCGTGTGTCTTAATGTCTGTTTTTTACTGTGTTCATTTTCTATAGTCATGTAGTAAACAGATTGAGGTTAATTCAACCAAACTTTATTTGTTTGGATATCAATTTTGGGTGTATATTTGCCGCAATTGCGATAACATTTCTTATACTACATAGTTGTCCTTAAATAACATAAATTTCTTATACTACATAATAACCCTTAAATTAATTGTGGTAATGGTCACCGCAATTGTGGCTATCTTCATAATTATTTCCTCCATGAACAATTCTATCTAGATAGTCATATGTAAATCCGGAAAAACATATTTATTTTGTGAAAGGTAAGCTTGGTGAAATGTTCTTTTCGTGAAACATTATATGTGGGCATTGTAATAGCAGTGTTAAAAAAAGGCCGCACTGTAAAAACAAGTGTTATATTTTAAAACACATTTGTCTTCGACTTTTATGCGTTTTGTATGCTTCCATGTTAACACTTTAACGGTGCAACCGCACGGATCTGTGTCGGTGTG
The DNA here is from genome assembly GCA_022817645.1 of Ceratoteleas bidentatus. Lineage (NCBI taxonomy): Eukaryota > Metazoa > Arthropoda > Insecta > Hymenoptera > Scelionidae > Ceratoteleas > Ceratoteleas bidentatus. Next base: position 6,075 of record JABFPB010001526.1, on the reverse strand, counting down.
ATTTCATTCTTTTTCTCCCTCTAACCTCTTTGGTTGTCATAACAGTGTGTTTATTAAATGCGTATGTATTGGATTTGGTGGGGGAAGCTTGCACCGTTAAAGTGTTAAATCTTATGCAAAACCCTTAAACTGTTTTAATTTAAAACATTTCTTCGTAAAACACTTATACGTGTTTTACCATATACTGTCCATACATTATAACCTATAAAGAGTTTAGCCGTTTTACTTTAAAACACTTATAAAACACGTCGTTTTTGCAGTGCGGAGTTCAGGATTCAGTGTAAGGTGATTTCGATGTGAAATGTCACTAAATAAGAGTATAATATTACTCTACGATAGGAGTGAAACATTTGTTATGGATTAGTCGAAGAAATCTTAAACATCCATTCAGTAAAATCGTATTTATTACATTTGTAATTGTTATTGACAGGATAGATTAATTTCAGAGCTCTGAAAACGTATGCTTTCGATCTTTGATAATATAAAAATGGGGCATAACTATAAAAAATGCTCTAAGAACAGAAAAAAATATGTTAAGGTGGAAAATCCGCGAACAAGGACAGACGTATGCAATCATAATAGAAAAAATGGAAAACCTAACGATTTGATAAAAAACTAGAATTGTTTTAATCAAAGTACTGCCAATCGTTTGCTAAAATAAAAAACATAGGTAACCTGACTAAATTCTTAGAAAATGGCGATCTAATTTTCGTATTTTTACCCAGCGACCATACGGAACCAAGCAAAAATGTCAAAATTCGAACTTCATTTTCTCAGAATTTAGTCAGGTTACATATGTTTTTCATTTCATTTCAGCAATGAAATGAAATGTTAGGTTGTAAGGTTCTGCGGATCTTCCACCTTAAAAAGGGAATAATTTGAAAAAGTTTGTGGTAATGAAATTAGTTGTATCGTTGTTTATTAAAAATATTAATTTGTAGTCAATTTATATTTAAATATTCCGCATTGATTTAGGTCGTAAAAGGTAAAAATTTCGATCACAATGTATAATTTGTTCCAAATTTATATATCAGAGTATAATGTCAGTTTTACATTCAGGAATGGACCCAATAGTTTATCATGAAAATGATGAATCGCATCCTTTGGAATGCGATTTCAATGTTGGCGCTAATACCGAATCAGCATTAAATTTTCCACAGTTGCGTAATTCTTACGCAACTATGGAAAACTTACGATATCATAAGTTAAATAATAAGACTCGTAACAACGTAGCTATTTTTATAAAAAATATGATAATACGTCCAGAAGTCACGACGAAAACGCGGCCGAGTCGCATAGTGAACGAAAAAACGAATAAAAGCGAGAATACACCAGTGTGCCACGTGTACACGCGACAACAGAACAAGATGGCGGAACTCAAAATAACTACTATTCCGCAAAAACAACAAATTATTCGTTTTACACTTTTTTCTGTTGAAACCAGGTATTTTTCTGGTCAGAAAATTATTTCCAAACGATTAGTATTCTTAGTTTTTTTTAACCAAATAAGCCTATTGAAACAAATAAGCCCAGATTTAGTATAATCTAGCCCCAGGGCTGCCTCTAATTCAAATCCGTTTTATACTCAATATTGGCTTTATACTCAATACTGACTTTTATATTCCATACTGACTTCAGTCTGGGACCATTTCGTGGACATTTATAGAAGATTCAGATTTGATCACTTCTAGCCCCAGAGTTTCGAAAATCAAAAATTTTTACAAAATTGTCCACAATGAAGTTTTATTTCTAAAGATCAAAAGTCTCTTACTTTACTACTGATCCAAGAACATTATACAGAATTGTATCTTATAATGACTTTTAAGTGTAAGCTTGTGTTTATCTGCACAATTTGAGCCCAGACTGGAGCGAATCTAGATGTCTTATTATCCCCACACCGTGGGTCTCGAATATGACCTTACTGTGCTTCAATTAATGTACGTTTCTGGAGCTATGCTTAAGTAGAAGATCTAGGTCAAATCTGGACCAAATCTGGACGTCAGGAATAGTCAAACTAGGGGTTAGTCTAGTTACTTCCCAGTCAACCAGAATTTTTTCTGTGACATCACAGTGATGTCACGCGTGAGTCACAAGTTAGTCACATGTGAGTCACCTGTGAGTCACACGTGCGTCACAATTTCCGCCTCACTGGGACTAAAATGTGACTTTCAAAATTTCACTGTAGCGTGACTATAATGTGACTTTCAAAATTAAATTTTCTGTGAATTCGAAAATGTGACCGTAAAATGACTCCTGGTGATAAACGGGTTCCTAGACAAGTCTAAGAAGTCATCTATATATATATATTCATCCAGTCGCTCCATTTGCGGAGTTGATGTACTATGTAATAATTGCGCCGCCTGGCGGCGAAATTTGTACTATTCTATATCATTAAAGCTATATTGAAAGTCACATTATAGTCACACTAACGTGAAAATTTTAGTCATATTTTAGTTCCAGTGAGGCGGAAATTGTAACGCACGTGTGACTCACACGTGACATCACTGTAATGTCACAGCAAAAAATCTGGTTGACTGGGAGCCGATTCAAACTTGTTTTGCGCTTGAGACTTCACCTTAACCCTTTCACCCGCACATTTCTATGTTCAAAAAAAGTTCCTTATTGAACTTGATAAGGAACTTCAAGGCACGCAAATTCACGCGTGAATTGCGCGCGTGAATTTGCGTGCAATTCACGCGTGAATTGCACGCGTGAATTTGCAATTCGCGCGTGCAAAATTCACGCGTGAATTTGCAATTCGCGCGTGCAAAATTCACGCGTGAATTTTGCAATTCACGCAAAGGACGCGTGAATTGCAAAACGTTTGCACAAAAATATAGGTGGGTTGTTTTCCGACCCACTACCTGTGAAAGGGTTAAGGGTGAATTCGTCTAACTTTCACCAAAAAAAGTAAATTTTCAAATCAATAGTAGATGAATAAAAAAAGTACAAAAGTAATTAAAAAATATGTATAACAACTCCGTGGCAGCAAGTCTAATACCACGGAGTTAAGGTTTTTCTAAAGATTACAGACAAAATATTAGGGTGTCTAGAGATTTTTCTAAAAAAATTCCTGTACATTTCCTGTACGTTTTCCGCAAAATTTAAATAAAGTCTCGGAGAATACACTAAAGCAATAACATTTTTATCTGTGTTATACTTGAATTTATTTATTACATTAATGTTTAAACGCGGAAAAAATTAATTTCCCTTTTCCTGTGTATGTTTTAAAACGACATTTTATGTAGCTTTCAATTTATTGTATATTTTACCAATTTTGAATCTTCGTTTTGGACTTCTCCAAAACGAATATTCAAAATTTGTTTTAGTAATGTAACATAAACAGTTAATTCAGTTTCCTTTTATTACTTTTCGACTTAATTTAAGATGTTTCTTACAAAAATTTCATAATAACATTACTCTTCCATAATTATATACGTTTCTAAAAATCCCGTACATTCCAGTACAGGTTTTAAATCACGCACAATTTCCGCTTTTTCCACGCCCGCTGGACACCCTGAATATCGAATATCTAATTAAAAATGATTTTAAAACATTGTCTGAATGTGGGCGAATGTTGGGCTGTTAAGAAGAAAAGTGGCTATTGTCGAAAATGGCTATATTTGTAGAGAGCCATTTTCGAGAGCCCCCAAAAAATAAATTATTTATCATTAAATAATTCCAATTTTCAAAAGGTTAGTGGGAGCTCAAATTACAATCAATCCTATTGTTTTTAGCGCCATTTTGTTTGCTATTAAGAGGATAATAAAAATTACGGACGAATTTTTAATAACTTTCACCAAACAAAAGTTATAAACAATAATGTGAAAAATGTCAAAAAATGTCATTTCTGAGTGGAGAGTCCCCTTAAGAAGAAAAGCCTGTGATCAATACAACAACGCAAATCGCGATACCTTGGGTAGCAAAAAATATACAACAAAAATTGATTAGAACACTATCCTAGAGTGAGAAAATTTATTGATTTACACTCGATGATCGCGGGACTTGTGTGACAAATAATTTTGAATATACGCCATTTTATCGACAAGTCAGTTTGAGAAACGCTTTATCCCTAAGAATTGGAAATAATTTTGTCTAAAAATGTTGTCAAAATTAACAGTAAATTGATACAATAGATACAACGTGTTTCCGTGAATTCTCACTGTATATATTTCACTTTATCGTAACTTCAGTTTAACGCAACATTGCAACCATCTGACGAGAATTCTGTATGTTTTAGCCTGCACTGCAGCAACACACACAAGATGTTTGTTAAAGCACTGAAGGGCGGGGTGCGTGATTTCGTCGGAAGCCAAATCCGCGTCGAAAATTTATGTTTGCGTGCGTACGTAACTTCGTTTTGATTAGTATGATTTGCATCAATACGCAACGGGTGTTTTGTCGATTTCGCTGTTTTAGTCAGCTTGTTAAATGTTTCTGTGTATGCCGTTCGTTTGTAAACACAAAAGTGTCCGTTAGATATTCGGTGTAACCGCAGCGCGAGAATCTCAAAAATTTAGAATTCGAATTTTTTTTTCATTTGATGTGCGGACCTTATCCGTTTTCTCGGTGTAAATACCTGTTCTAAGGAGGATCGGCCAGTTTTGTTGACTTAAATTTGGTAAAGATTAGAGAGGTGCTGTACACAATATTTGTATGATGTTTTAGGTAAGAACGAAAAGTTAGGTTTGGACGAAAAATCGCCCAAAGAGAGAAACACACTTATGTAAATAAACACACTGGAGTGAAACGGATTTTTGTTTACTGGCAAACTCTATTTGAACATGCTAATTTTATTTACATTTAGATTAACTAGAATTTTACTGAGCAAGTCTAAATTTATAAAAAATGTCTTTGGACATGCAATTATTATTTATACACTGCTCAAAAGTAAAAACGAACCACTATAAAAATCACAAAATTTACCGACTTTTCAAATCGATACAACTCGGCCAAATTTGAACAAATGTTAATGAATTTTTGAGTCCGAAAAATATGAAGTCTCATTTTTAAGGTCATGTGAGATGACGGAGCATATCATCCATTCCGCTCCCCTTTAATAACCTAAGAAAAATACTAAAATACAGAGGAAATTTGAAAAGTAATCAGAAATTGGATGCCCGGATCGAATAACCCGACAGCGCTCGGCCGGCTGGCTACGTTCAAGTTTCTGTTGGAGTCAGAATTCGTGAAACGTAACGGCAATATTTACATTGTTAATTTACTGTGATTTTGGGGTTTTTGATAGCTAGGATTGACTATTCAATGCTAAAGCGAATTTGCGATCAACAAATTATTTGTTAAGTTATTAACTGAATGAAGTTTTTTGCACCGCTTTTTAAAAAAAATTTATATCTCACGAACCAATCAATTTACATAAACACACGGGAAAAAATGTTGATGCTAAATTATCATAAGTTTCAATGTAGAAATTGATGCTGATTCAACATCGAACTTCTGCCGAATTAACATCTATCATGAGTCAAAACAACACGTAATCTAACCTTAACTCCTATTCGATGCTATTAGCATCGAATATCTGCTATTCAGCAGATATTCGATGTTGAATTAGCATATATGCTTCAACATATTAAAAGTATTTTGGATTCAGCATAAGATATACGATGATTTAGCATCAAGATTTTTTCCCGTGCAGTATGTAATTTTACATACTTCTTTTTACAGTATAGGCACTTCTCTTTAGAAACTATTAGAAACACCCGTCGATTCGACTGCTACAGAGCACTGCGATACCAAAACTGTAGAATGCAAAATCTTTTCATCAGCGGCTGATTGCGATATTAAAAATATTGAATAAAATTTTACAATACATATGAATAAGCATAAGCTATTTGATTTTTTAACATTTTGAACATTTTTTTTAATTTAAGTTGTACTCGTTTGGGGAATAAGGCATGTAATCTGCCGCACACCACTTCGCGCCGCGACGCACTGTAAAACCGCATTACAAAAATGCGTAACTTTTCAAGTTTTCGCGGGCCTTGAAATGTTTTGACGGATCTCGAAGCTTAAATAAATGCCCTAATCAGATTTGTGAGTTACAGTTTCGTGAAA